>JAJEKB010018970.1:0-88647 GCA_022393335.1 Macrotrachela quadricornifera
TATGATGTTTCTTCGTTGAACATAAGAAGATAGTAACAAGGATAAAAACTGAATATAAAATATTTCATACATGTTGAATTCGAAGTCGAGAAGACGCGGCGGATGTCATATTAAAATTGAATAGTTACAAAATATTTTTCGACTTGAATAGTACTAAATTATTTTATCAAAGCATAATTAGAAAACATGTTAAGATTCTGCGAGAAGTTCAAATGAATACAGAAAGAAATTTCTTAAGATTTGTAAATAACTAGAAGAAAGACATTGTTCATGTAAGTATGAGAGAAGTTGATAAATTTAAAGTTAGATTCTTAATATTGTATCATAGTGTCACAGTTTCTAATCCACGATGGAAGGAAAATATCTTGAAACACTCGCAGTGATTGGGAACGTCCATGTTATATATTAATTATGCATCATTGAATAATAATAAATTTTCTTCTGGAACATCAGGATTGAAACTATTATTCTATTTATATATTCAATGGTATCTCTGCTACTATTAGACACAACGATATGTTAATCTGAATAGTTTGATAATACATTGAACTGTTAATGGTCTAGACCAATAAATATTGTGATTGCACATCAGGTTCAATTATATTGACTAATTAGAAAATATAGAGAAAAAAGAATCAGTATTTAGAATTTAAATAGAAAAATGGGTGTAGAAGCAAAATTTCGTTTATCCTTATATGATCTTCCATTATATACTATTTTGACTGATTTAATCAATGTATTGGACAGAAAAAAAAATATGTTCTTTCTATTATATTTACTTCACATTGTCAACAAACTCAAATAGTGCATAGATTTACCATTAACAGATATATATACACTATATACTATATATAGTAAAACCTGTCTCTGAACATCCCTCCTTCATGGACACTCTGCTAATCTGAACACTTTTGAAAAGTTCTAAAAGCGCTTTTTTGCTGTGAATGAACTCCTCCTTTGTAAACATCCTGCTATACTGAACGATTTTCGTCGGGCCCGATGGTGTTTAGATAGGAGAGGTTTTACTACATATAGATGCATAACTCTACCGCCACATACTTTTATATTACAAATTTTTTTATAGACTATACTTCAACATTTGACGAATAAGTTGTAAGTGAAAGACAGAAAATTACATTAATTCAGTATAGATGTATTTAGCAGATGAAATAAATGTTATTTTTTTTAATATTATCTTACTTTTTTTTTCTAATCCATTCAATATGTTAGGCTGACAAGAAAGTTTTGTCGTTTTTTATTCCTTTAAAATATTCGCAAAGCTTTCAGAAGTTGCTATATCTAGGTATATATATATAGAAGGCACGAATATCTTGCGAATAACAACAAAACTACGAGGAAAGAAGCTAATTTTGAATTAGGATGAGAGATTACTTGTAGAGAGGTCCAAGAGCTTTTATTTCGTAAATTCCATTCTGGGCCGTACAACAGCAGAAGCAATAAGTACCGTATGTAGCACTATGGGTAGTGGCGTAACTACCGAGGGAGGGGCACGGAGTGCAATGCCCCTCTGTAAATGATTTTGCCCCCCTCCCTTTGTGCCCCTCTGTAAAAATTTCCTAATTACTCCACTAACTATGGGTAACAATGTACTATCCATTTCTACAGCGCAACAACCGTACAATCCATTTAAGAATGGGAACTTCGAATATGACAATTTCCTCGTTCTTACGGGGAAAACAAAAGTTTGACCACTTGTTTTTCAAATTTTAGTACTGTCATTTTATAGAGCTTATTGAGTTATTAACTGATACAATAAATATTCGGCTAATAACGCGGCTTTAGAGTAAATTCCTAATAATCGAAGTTTCCATTAACGCGTCCACATCTCATAGAGATCTTATAGAACTCTATAAGCCTCTATAGAGGTCCCCGATTGAGCAAACGTTGTGTTGTAGAAATGGAGAGTGCATCTTTGTCCATAGTGTTGCTTACTGCTTCTGCTGTTGTACAGCCCAAAGCGAAATTTACGAAATAAAAGCTCTTGGACCTCTCTACGAGTAATCTCTCATTCTAATTCAAAATTAGTTTCTTTCCTTGTAGTTTTGTTGTTGTTCGCAAGATATTCGTGTCTTCTATATATATACCTCGGTATAGCAAATTCTGAAAGTTTTGCGAGTATTTTAAAGGATTAAGAAAAAAAAAGACAAAATTTTTTTGTCAACCTAATAGATGAAACGAAATCTTGATTATGGTAGCTCTACTTATCTTACACGTTGGTAATGTCTATTATCTGAACATAGTAGATTTAGTATAGTATATCAGATTTTCAAATCTATTTAATCAGTACTCGCCCCTTGATAAGATTGTTTTAGCAACATCGAAATATCTATTTATTGTGGTACCTCTACTCACCCTCACTAAGGACCTGCCATTGATGATTTCTATATGGAATCATTTAGAACTATTTGCCATTTGATAAGTCCTTTTGCCGGGACGAGATTTAGACCGTGGTAGTATTTCTCATCCTCATCCTTACAAATGAATCCATCTCTATCGAATAGCATCGAAATCAGACAAACAGTCTTCTAGCTAAGCAGAAACACGTGTTGTAGCATATGCTTTTTTTCAGTGCCTTCAAGACATTCGATTGATTGTTGGAAGAAAATAAGGATAGTGGCGTCTAACTTCCTATTTTACCACAGGCGCGGTTGACAAGAGAAATAAGCACGTTCACCATACCTACATATTTGTAGTCAATATGATGAACGTGATAGAGCTATTGAACTCCAAAACCAAACACTAGCATGAATATATTCTATGTGGAAAAAGATTAAAACTATCAGAAAAAAATTATTATAGAGATATTGTCAGGCCGAATCTGTAAAATCTTAACAGTGATCTCAAGTTTCTCTTGTATTTTGGCACATTTTCGAGCATGCCAACGACATTAAAATATATTTTAATGTATCTCTTGTTGACAACTATAAGTGGATCGTTCCATTTATACAACACGAATGTTTCGGATAGCCGTGACTATAGAGATTGCTTATATTCCTTCAACATGAACGACTACAAGAATGAATGGCAGCTGATTCATTATTGTATTAGACACAACGTGTCAACGGCTGCTGATGATGATGAACAATGTTACGAAAACGGAATTTACACATTTGAACAATTAAAATCGAAGAATGTCGACAGCCATGATCTGTACAGGTGGAATGCACCTATTGATACAATCCATGATTATCAAAAATATCGAGCTGGTCACGATTTCTCACTTTTCAACCATCACTATTGCAACTGTTCAGGTAAAGTCACAGTGCGCATCTCCTCCTGGACTGATATCGAAATAAATATTTTTAGCTGGCTGGTTTGGTACTCTATGTCAATATTCATTTTTCCAATCAAATGAAACAACAACATTTGATGATGTAATCATGTCTCAGTTCAAGGAGAAATATAAAGAATTTGACCAGTATGAGATTCTCAACAATCCGTCACTGTTGACATGCTATGAGGGTCTTCGATGTCACTCAACGATTTGTCTTGATTGGCGACAGATCTGCGATGGCAGTGTCAATTGCGAGAATAGCGAAGATGAGCCTGAAGAATGTCTCCTGCTTGAAACAAACGAGTGTGAGGACCATGAACATCGTTGTCGATCTGGCATGTGTATTCCGAAAACATTTCTCTTAGATTTTAGTCTTGACTGCATGGATCGAAGTGATGAAGCTGAAACGTATACAAGTTGGTCAGATGATGGTTCTTGCTGCTTTTCTACAAACATTATATGTGATTTTATTTTGTGCGATGTAGGTTATTTTTCCTGTGGTGATGGAGAGTGTATAACTTTTTCACCTTTACTGCACACCTCATTTTGCTCCAATGGTCGTGATCTGTTTTTTCGTCGAAGCCTCCTACTTTCTTCTACACCAAACGGTAACAGTAATTCAAATAATATCAGTTCTGAATGTCGACACTTCTTGCTGTGTCTCTCTGAAAACAATCATCTATACCTCTACGGTTCTGGTTATCGGACTTGCGAATGTTCATGGAAATCTGTGCAACAGAGACGATGTTTGACGTATTTTCGAAAGCATTGTCCCACGTGGTTTGTATTTCAACATGAAGATAGTCTTCTCTATCCATTCGTTCGGTTTCTATATCACAACACACCGGAATATTTTTCTGAATGGTGGTTGCCAGCTCATTTCTGTTTCAATCAGAGTCACTGTCCCGATTTTCCAATCGGTGGTTCGCCGTTGATTAATGGTTTAATCTGTATTGAGAACAAGGAAATTAAAGATTGGAGTGGATTCTATGGAGAGTTTGAGCTGCTCTTTTCCGCCTGTAGTATTCCTCATATATCGACGTTAGCTGATGATAGACGATTGTTCTACTGTGATCGATCGATGAAATTCATTTCAAAACATCGAGTAAGTGATGGTCACTTCGATTGTTTCTATGAGGAAGACGAATATTTAAACGTCACTATTGTACGTACTCTCAATTTGAGATATCATTTTAAATGTATAGCAACCGATCAATGGTTGGCACGTCCGCTGATTGGTCATGGCTCATGTATGGATGACTCGGACACATTTTACATTGGAGGTTGCAAAACACCATCTGATATTGGCTGTCAATTTCTTCGGGGTCTTTATTCAGCGCCTGTCTATTATGTATTTCAAGAAAATTGTAACGGTGTTTTGAGGTTAAGAAATTTTTCTGCTTACAATGAAACGGACGAAACAAATTGTGATGAATGGCCATGGCCAAGATATCGACGATGTGACGGCTACTGGGATTCCAGCAATGGAGAGGACGAACTAAACTGCCCAAACACTACTCTTTCCTACATCACACACACAGTTTTTAATTGTAGCTTGAACAGCCATTACTGCGCACATGAAAACGGAGTGAAGGGCTGTTTATCAAAAAGACGCGCAGGAGATGGCAAAATTGATTGTGAGGGAGCAACAGACGAAAGAACAACATCATGTGCTCTTTTATATCCTTTGTATCCATTTCGATGTTTTAATTCTGATTGTATAAAGTTGTCTGCTCTCTGTGATGGGAGATCTGATTGTCCTGACGACGACGATGAATTAATTTGTCCATGGTTGAAAAGGTATACATGCGATTATCCTGACTTCACCTGTCAAGACGGTAATAAATGCATATCCAGGACGAGCCAATGCAACGATATCATTGATTGTCAACCGTACGGTGAAGACGAATGGTTCTGTGACCTTGGTTATCGAAGGATAACGCAATTCTCTCTCGATAAAATTGAAGAATACCCTTTTGTTATCAATTCATCACATTTAATGACTGTTAAAACTGCTTTTCATCCGCATACATCATTGACAGTTAATATTTCACTGAAAAGTAAAAGTGCAAATTCGTTAAAATACTGGTTTTGCAATCGCGGTATTATTATTACAACAAGATCTTCCAGCATCAAATGTCTCTGTCCACCCAGCTACTACGGTCCAAGGTGTGAATATCAGGCAGAACGCTTGTTAACCACTGTTCGAATGGATACACCAGCCAGTCTAAGTGGACATCAAAATCGACACAATGCTATCCGATTGGTCGCTTGTCTGATGTTCGACGACGCAGTTGTTCATCATGAACAATTTGTGCATATGCCTTTGATGAAACAGATGTTTTATCTGAACTATCCGCGACCACCACCGAAAGAGTACGGAAACTGGTCTGTTCGTTTGGACGCATTTCTAGTCACCAAGTTCAATGTCGATCTTAAAGCATCGTGGCTGTTTGATGTCCCATTTTCTTTTCTTCCTGTCAATCGGCTCGTCTTGCATCTCACATTGCAAGACCAAGAAACTTGTAGAACACTCACTTGTGTTCATGGTAGATGCAAGAAATATTTGAATTTGCCATACCGCGAGTATTGTCAATGTGAACAGAATTGGTCGGGTGATCGGTGCAATGTCACAGCTATATGCTCATGTGCTGAGAGTGGGAAATGTATTGATCGACATCCAACACCAATATGTGTCTGTCCTCTCGGCCGCATGGGTAGCGAGTGCCAAATGTTGTTTAATCCATGCAGCGATGTACACTGCCAACATGATGGAACTTGTGTACCACTGGATGAACGTCAGTCCACGAAATTATTCATTTGTTCATGTCGTAATGGCTACTATGGATCTTACTGTGAATTGATTAGTGCCCTGGTTGACATTCACTTCTCCAATTCTCTTCTTCCTCACAATCGTCCGCCGTCGGTTGCTGTTTTTATTCATTTTCTCGGATTACAAAAGAACTCACCTGGTATTTTGTTTGTTCAAAACCGTCTGCTGATCAAACGAGTGCAGTTGTACAAACCACTTCGTGTCTTTAGCAATAATGAAATGTATCTATCGCCCTTTCTTCTCCTTCAAGTCTTCTTTGAGCCCAATAACTTCGGCTACTACATTGCCGCAATTATCAAAAGTAAAATCACAAACATTACCACGACGATCTACGAGTCAAATCGATGTCCACACGTCAATGAACTACTTCTGAATGAAACGATTCGAGGATTTCCGCCGATGAAAAAAGTCAAATATTATAGACGTGCTTGTAAAGTGAGCAACGATATAAAATGGTTCCACGATGAAGCGCATCTATGTTTCTGTTACAAAGATCGCTTGCCAGACTGTCTGGTTTTTCAGCAGGAACTAACACAGTGTACAACAGATTACTGTAAAAACGGTGGTCGGTGCGTGCAGAACAATTTTAATGGGGTGTGGGACTTTAGCTGTGTGTGTGGTGGATGTTCCTACGGATCATTGTGTCAACTGACGACATCGCAGTACGCGCTCTCGTTAGACGCCATGCTCGGCCAAGACATTCTGGAAAATGTGTCGTTGATAGGTCAACCCTTCCTGATCAAACTGGTGTTGACAGTCTTTGTTTTGATGCTCTTAGTTGGATTTGTGTCGAATGTTTTATCGTTGATCACATTTAAACAACCAAAAGTACAAGAAGTCGGTTGCGGTACGTATCTTTTTTGTCTGCCTTTTGTGGGCCAATTGGGATTGTCGGTATTTGTCAGCCGATTCTTTTATCTATTGGGAACGCAGATGTACAATGTTGACAATCGTTCGGCTGCTCGTTGGAGTTGCATCTGTTTAGAGTATCTTCTCAGCGTATGTCCGATGCTATTCGATTGGCTCACGGCGTGTGTCGCGGTGGAACGCTGCATCAACATCGTCAGAGGCGTTTCGTTCAACAAGTCCGATAGTGTCTGGTGGGCAAAGCGCGTTATTCTTCTTCTCACAACTGTTGTCTTGGGGAGCGCATGGTACGAACCGTTTATCCATCAGCTGATCGACGATCCGCGGGCGACCACTCAGCACACGTGGTGTGTAGTCACGTTCCTGTGGCCGTGGCTTAAATATTATCGACTGACGATAAATCTGATCAATCTAATCGTCCCATGTTCTGTTAACTTGATGGCAACAGTGTTTCTGCTGCACAAATCAACACGGATGAAACAGGCGTTCACTAAAGGAAAAAAAAGCGCTAAAGGCTACATCACAACATTCAAGAAACAGCTTCCTATGTATGGTAGTCCAGTAGGACTAGTTGTTCTCAGCTTGATACGGCTAATATTCTCGTTCACGCTGGTCTGTATTACCTACCAGTGGCAGAAGTATGTCTATCTCATAGCCTATCTCATTTCATTTATCCCGTTGATGGCTACATTTCCAATTTTTGTGTTGCCGGCCAAGGTTTATAAAACAGAATTCAAGACATTTCTCAAACGAACGCGTAGAAAATTGAAAATAGCACGGATTTAATACCTGAAGATGAGAACAGCTATTATAAATATTTTCGATCCAGCTACGGATCTCATTAGATGTCTTAAGAACAAATTAGATTCAAAAATCAAAATCAAGTTCAGAATTCAAATTGTTATGTAATAAGGATGAACGTCCAAGAGGGTCTGTCAGACCATCATCCCGGCATTGCTCAAGAAAATATTAAATTTCGATTTTCTATTGCCATTCTGTAGACCTTGGTCTGAAAAGTTTATGATAAAAATATGGGATCTTTTGCTTGAGTCTGTGCAGGATGATAGCCAAAACACTAGAGGATGAGGAAGAGGATAAGGGTGGTAGCAAAAAAGTGTATGACTCTCAGAGCTACCCAGATCCTCAACCTTATCCTCACTCTCAAGAGAAATACACCACTCAACGACGTTTTAGTAATATTTGCATATTGTTTGACCGAAAATCATAAGACTATTCTATAGTCTGTCCAAAGAGTCCATGAATGTGACTACTTTTTGAATATCTCGAGAGCGGAATGAGATAGAAATCTGCGGTTTTCACCAGTGGATAGCCCCTATGTTAGCTCATCTTTTTTCTATAAGATAGAGGATTTGAGCAAGTTTCTCAGATCCATTTTTTAGAGAACCTCTGAAAGATTGGGTGATAGCTTCAAAAGTTTACATGAGCGCCAAACGATTATTTTTTGTCAGTATATAAACTAGAGTGTCCTCTATATAATGGAACTCAAGCGAACCCTTTATCTTTTATAGTTTATGCCGGACAGCATTGTTGTTGAATCTTCCTATTTCATATATATGACAGTTATTATATATCTAAGTGAATCAAGATATAGATGTTTCATCGAGTTTCGTCTTATAATATAGCTTTTTGATCGCTAAAACAAGTTTAGATTTCTTATCTTTAAATGTATAGTGCTAATAAAACTAATTTGTTCGACCAAGAAACATATTCTATCAAATACAAGAAGGCAAAATCAACAAAACAGGAACAACAAAAGTTTGAAGCAATTTGTTTAACCCTTTGACTCTCGTTTTTTTACTGAGCCGAAATCTGTGAAATTTTCGGGATATATTGAGTCTGTAGTGGAAAGGTTACTGGAAGATTTTCAGCCTTACATCATAACACGGCATTGAGATAATTAACAAGCAAAAGCAGAAACAGTTTAATTTACATGAGCCTTTGTTAAAAACTACACCGTTCGATGCAAAATTTCAAGCTCTACCAATTGGTAAGAGAGTCAGAATCACAAAAGATTTCATAGCTGCGCTGGACCACCAAAACCAAGCCAAACTATATTTTTAACAGTAGTGCCAATGACGATTCGCTCGAGAGCTTAAGATACCTATCAAAACGACACCAATCGATGCAGAATTTCACGCTCTATCGAATGGTATATGTCCTACACACCTTATCCCAAATATAACCACTTTCACAGGCAAAATTTCCTCATCTATTAGTACAGTGAGGAGTTCGAGTAGGCATTCATCGTGACTATTCATTTTCCCACAAAAGCCACTGACGAATCATATACCAAACAACGTATAATTTCACGCTCCATCGAATGACATATGCCTTGCACACCGCATCTCAACCATAATACCACTTTCATAGACAAAACCAGCAATATATTAGTATAGTGAGAAATTGGAAAGGTATTCGCCATAACCGTTCATTTTGGGACATAAGCCACTAACAAGTTATGTACCAATCGATGGAGAATTTCACACTTCATTGAATAACATAAGTTTTGCACACTACATCTCAAATATAATATAAATTTGGTAGGTGAAACCTTGAAAAACATTGCGATAGTGAGTATTTCTGTTATTTGTACGGAATGACTGTGTTCAAATACATATGCTGCTACCGAGTGGTATAGTGATCTATGCCGTATCTGAATCTGTATGTGAGGATGTATGTCGTTTCACTCCAACCTCAAATCGTCAGTGGCTTATATCCCAAAAAAAATCGTCACGACAAATACCTACGCCAATTTTTCGGTATATTAATATATTGATGGATTTTCCCCATGAAAGTGGTGTTGTGTTTGAGATGAGATGTGCAAGACATACTATTTGATAGAGTGTGAATTTCTGCATCGAATGATGTAGTTTTAGCAAAGACTTATGTAGTCAGGTGAATCGTTATAGTTGCTACAGAAAACGGCAATGTTTTCCTATGGGCCTTTTGGGCTGTTTCAGTGTTTTTGAGGTTCTAGTGAAGTTTTTTCTGTATGTTTTGTCATCGTTGAACAGTACTCGATGAGTTGTACTTAAATTGTGTGGCTTAATCGCTAAAACGACTCGCCACGGGAAATACTCGAATCTGCTGCTAGTTTTCTTTACATTATTATTCAAAACTCCTTCGCAAAATCTGGAATTTCTCTCTTATTGCCTTTTTGTAGTTAACTGAATATGTGTGTTTTAACAGATAAGGAATACATTACTGCTTTCTCTATTCCTCTAAATACAATACAACGCTCTGTTAAGAAAAATCTAGTCATTGTTAGATATGGTATTACGAGAGTACCTCACGAAAAAACAAAAGATTTGTTGTTAAAATTGAAAATACTGTAACAAAATTATTCGATACAAATCAACGTTTCTTAATGAAATTACCAAATGATTTAAATAATATTGGACAAACAGTCGTGAAACATGATCAGTCATAAGAGAATAGCAATATGGTCAACCGTGTCAATGTTCGTATTCCTTCTAATTCACAAACATTAGGTCATTGGTTTGAAATTATTTCATGCAATTAGGATATGGTATTAACTATGTTCTTGTTAGTCGTTATTGTCCAGCTTTCTTTTGACGAATCATACAATTCAGCACTATCTAAAACGTCAATATCATGAGAAGTTCCACCAGTTACTAACACTTGTCCGTTTGTTAATACGGATGCTGTATGAGTATATCGTCCATGATTCATGTCACCAATAATTATCCAAACTCCTGTTGATGGATCATATAATTCTGTATTCTTTGATTCTCCAAACTCGTATCCACCGGTAACTAACACTTTTCCATTTTCTAATACGGATGCTGTGTGGGAATATCGTTCATGATTCATGCTACCAGTAATTGTCCAAACTCCTGTTGATGGATCATATAATTCAGCACTATATGGAATATCGTCGGCAGTAAGAGTTCCACCAGCAACTAATACTTTTCCATTTTTTAATAAAGATGCTGTGTGGGCATTTCGCCCAATATGCATGTCATTAATATTTATCCAAGTTCCGTTTGAAAAGTCATACAATTCAGCACTCTTCAGACGACTACTTTCATTAGATCCACCAGTAACTAAAACATTTCCATTTGCTAACAATGTTGCTGTGTTCCATAATCGTTTATGGTTCATGTTATCAATAGTTATCCAAGTTTCTGTTGATGGATCATATAACTCGGCAGTATTAAGAATTTCAATACCACTCATTCCACCAGTAACCAATACTTTTCCATCTACTAGTACGGTTGCTTGATGACTTCGCCGTGCATAATTCATGCTACTAGTAATGGTCCATGTTTCTGTTGATGGATCAAACAACTCAGCAGTATTTAGATCACCTACATAATTTTGTCCACCAGTAACCAATACCTTTCCATTTGCTAACATGGATTCTGTGTGATCGTGTCGTATACTATTCATACTACTAGTAGTTGTCCAAATTCTTGTGGATGGTTCATACAATTCAGAATGATTTAGGAAACCAGGTATACCGTCGCCTCCAGCAACTAACACTTTTCCGTTTCTTAAGACGGTTGCTGTATGCACCTTTCGTGCATTATTCATAGTACCAGTATAAGACCATACTAGATGAAAACATTTAGAGATATTTACTGTGGAAGATATTATTTATAAGGAATGCGATGAAAGCTTCTCTAAATCTTTTGGTTCAAATATATATATGAGAAGCATACATGAATTAAATTGATATTTTAACTAATAAAATACAATAAAAAGTTTATGTATAGCACTATTGCATAGGATAGGACTTTCTAAATGATCACTGTGATAAAACGCTTATAAATGATTGTGAGATTGAATTCACATGAGGCACTGTATTTTTCAAAAGTAGAATATATAATGATATAAAACGAAGCGGAAGAATGAATCTCATTGTATGGATGTCAACATGAGTATTGGCATTGTTTTATTTTCCAAAGAGCATAGGTGAAATTAATTATGATAAAATCACTGACTTTTTTAATATAATCTCCAGTCATACCCAGAGTGCTTCTGAGCGTAAAGAAACAATATATATCTGATTTTAATAAGTAGGATTTGGGAATATTAAAAAACGTTATTTCGAAGCTTACCTATTGGCTGAGTTGTCGTCATAGTTGTTGTTGACATTGAAGTTATTGTTATTGTTGTGCTTTGTGTTGCTGTTATTGTTGTACTTTGTGTTGCTGTTGTTGTTGTGCTTTGTGTTGCTGTTATTGTTGTACTTTGTGTTGCTGTTGTTGTTGTGCTTTGTGTTGCTGTCGTCACAGATATTGTTGTTAGCAACCTTGTTGTTGATGTTTGAAATGTTGGTATCGACAATGTAGTTGTTGCTGTTGATGATGATGATGATGGTGATATTACAATGACAGTGGTAGTTTTGGATGCTCCTGATGGAAGAATGGCGAATTTTACCACCAGAGAGACAGTGACTGCAACGATTGTTAAAACAACAAATGCAATGACGACGATCTTAAACCAACGATGATGCCACAATTTACGGATTCGATTGTTTTCATTGACAAATTCCCTATAAGCCGAATTTTTATGCATACTATACTCTGAAAAAAAAGACGAAACTAAAAAGAGAACGAGTTTTTATTATTCGAACTTACCTTATATATGTACACGTGCATGTCGTTCTCACATGAATCACAAAAGATAAAAAAATAAACAATATTATCTTCATCATCACCACAAGAATTGTTATACTCTTAAATTTATATAATAAAGTTTACATGTAAGCATGATAACACAAAACTATGATCTATTTATAAGAATTTTTGATGTCAAATGATCTTACTTTTAACACTATTACTATTGAATACATATTAAAGTTTGAGTTGTTATTTTCTTTACCATATATATCAAAAAAGCTGTTAGTGCAATCTCTGTGAGATTAAAAATGTGAAAGACAACGTATCTATTGTGATTGCTAGAATAGAGATTAATCAACATATGCATCGGCTCATTAATTGATATCAAACCGATTTTTCCGACAATCTTAGAAAGATGACTGCGAGAAAATATATGAATAAGGTTAATGTTCAACAAGCAGAAGTGTCGATGTTGCATTCACGTAATTGTATTTAGTTCACTTTTTTTAAATTCTGAATAAAAGGAAAAATTAATTTTTCAAATTTCAGATAGGTTTCGTCTCATCAGTATTTTGATTTTTAGTTTATTTGCTTTTTATTATTTGAATCACTTGATTTAAGATTAAATGATCTTCAGATGATAAATCTTTATTTGGTTAAATAATTTGATTGTATTTATGTACAAAGAATGAAAGAGTGATTATAAAGTAATAGGGCTTTATTAACCCTTTCACCGCGATGTCGCCTATCGGTGGGCGACGCTATAATTTAACGAGAAAATGTATAGAAAAGCACTTTCTTATGCTTATTTTTTACGCAGGAGGTTAGATATAAGCTGTTATATCGTCTGTCTTCTGTATTTTATTTGAATTCTTTATTCTAAAAATAGCATAATGCTTATCATTAAAATACTCAAGGCTAAAAAATATATCACAGTCAGGAGAGAAACACTTTTCCTTTCTTTGCTGCTGCATTGCTCGCTTCTCTTAACTATTCAGCCCTCACCTTCGCATAGTAGCCAGTGTACCGCTTGCCAATATTGCGCGTAGATCCTTCCTTCGAGCTTGGGATCAGCGAGTTTGCGCTTCATTTGACTTGTTGATTTTTGTTGCCAACCTGGTTTCAGTTACCTGGATGACATACCAGGTAGTAAAGATCGCACCAGACTTTCACGAAACTACAGAATGGTTACGTCCTTTGCGGCATAGTTTTCCTTGTATATCAAATATCTATTGAATATTGCTGTCCCAAAAATCAATTCAAACCCCACCTTTCGATACCATTGTACTGAGCGTCTGAGACATGTGTAGTACGCTGATAGCTCATCAGATAAATCAATACCTTGTTTTCCTTTGTTTTAATGTAGCACAACTTGTGGCTTCAAACGGGATAAATTTTAATTCAGAATCTTCTCAGAAAAAAACCATTGAGCGTCGTTCAAGAAACACTCTTTTCAGTAAAGGGCTTAGCGACGATCGCGTCGCGTTACTTGTTCGAAAAAACAGCTTTAATATTAAAAAATAAAGAAGCCTGGATTACCTCTTGATTTCATTTGCTTTTGTCTTCTGTTGAGAACTTTGATTTTAGTTTTTTGAAGAAAAAAAAACATCAACAGCGAATTAATTTCTGTTAGTAGATTCAACTGTTTCCAATTGACACTTTTTAGAAAATTCGTAGAAATCTTAAAAAATTGAAATAAGAATACTCTTTGTAAGAGTGATACATTCTTTTTAAAAAATCCGTTTTTTAAGAGTGTAGTTAAATATTACTAGAAATAGAGACATATCTTGAGGATGTATAGTGAAATCAACATTTCTATTAAATTGTTTGCAAAATGTACATCTCACATATTTAAAATTGTTAATTTGTACAGATGTTTAAAGCAAGGTGAATCTATTTCTAATACTTTTACTCAAAAAGCACACACAACAAAAAATTATTTAGATTAGTCAATGGTAAAAGTCTGGATGTCAGGGTTATTTTGTAGGCATAGTATCAAATTGCTTTGCTCCATCAACTGGTTTATCCCAAGATGGTCTTGATTTACAATACAGTTCTATTGATGGTTTGGGAATTTCATCAAATAATCCTAGTTTAATGACGTGAACACCGGGCATATTGGGTGAAGTGGTATAAATTGCGGTGCCACAATTGCCACAAAAAGCGCGTTGCATCGCCTTTCCACTGCCAGTATTAGTATCTTGATAAACTTTTGGTTGTCCATTAATTTTAACAGCCGCATCCGGAGCAATAACATTAATTGATCCAACACAACCACCAACTTGACAACAATTCTTGCAACGACATAGAGCAATATTGTCACCCGCTTTTAATGTCTCTGTATTAACAGAAACAGTGATTTGACCACATAAACATTTACCCGTGGCGGAGCTCATTTTTATCGATGCGTGTTTTTATCTTAATAAAAATACAATGAAAATCAGTTCTGTTTCGAAAACATTTATAAATATTATATTGAGAGAGGGAACAAACACGCACTTTACTCACTTACTTTATCGTCGCGGTATCATTACATACAGAACATAAAAAAAAAGTTTGAGCGATGAATTTTGTGAGTGTAAATAATTTCTATTCCATTCGAATCAACAACGTCACTTACGTATTTTTACTTTTATTTGTTGCTAGTAGCAACAAAATAGCAACGTAAATGTAAATTGCTTCTATTTTTTTAACATTAGAATTGATAGATATGATGGTTTTTATTGAAAGTTATAAATACATTCAACTATTTATAAGTAACGTTTATCGCTTCGACTCACTTAATCCTCGACTGTGTAGAAGGGCGACATAGAAGTATTTTCTGCATGCATATGATAGGGAATCTGAATTTGCAGTAAAATCATTTTCTTCTAAAGAAAATCAATCAGTAAAAAAATTAAAATTAACAGGTACTTTCATTAGAATAGTGTATAACTATACATCTATACCACTATACTGCTATAATAATTTCCTGTATGTCTATACCACTATATCGCTATACTGCTACGACAATTTTTTTTTCTATACTACTATACTGCTATGCCGCTATAACAATTTCTTATATTTCTATTCCACTATACTGCTATATCACTATAACAATTTCTTTTTTCTATACCCCTATAACAATTTCTTGTATGTCTATACCGCTATAACAATTTCTTTTTTCTACACCACTATACCGCTATGTTAGCGATCATAATATGCTCGCTGTTCTCTTCTTTTGTTCTGTTTCTCATATTTGAAAAAATGTTATTGCAGATAACATTCTCTTTGGTTTTGTTCTTTTTTTCTTTTCAATCTTCTATGTAAGAGGGCACTCACATTTTTTTCCTTAAAAAGAAACATCGTTTTTGATAAAAAAAAGTGAGTTCTCAACTATAGGATGATATCCTTTGGATGAAAAAAAAACATAAAAGACTCTGATCAAAAACGTTGTTTCTTTTCCAGGAAAAAAATGGGAATGCTCTCTCAAAAAGAAGATTGAAAAGAAAAAAAGAACAGAACCAAAAAGAATGTTGTTGTAGATAACATTCTTTCAAATATGAGAAACAGAACAAAAGGAGAGTGAGCAGCGAGCATATCATGACCGCTAACACACTATAACAATTTCTTATATTTCTATGCCGTGATGATAGATCCATATATCTTCATATATGTCTTTCATTATATGAATGTGTATCTATGATTTTATATCACTTGATCTCCATCAGAAATTATTATATGTATTGCGGTACGCACTTGAATAGGATGAATGTGCTATTGGATTGTTTAGATGATTGATTGAATTGGTTACTTTGATGGTTATCGATCATGAGATGAATATACTGTCTGAATTTTCCAGAATAGAATTATATTTTTGATTTTGCCGCAAAATGAAATTCCCCATTAACTCTTTGCATATGCCGATGATGGAAGAATTGATGTAGCAGCTGTAGAGGAATAAGCAGCGGGCTTCGTAATTCCTATGCTTTCTATATATAGAAAATACAGGGTGTTCGGAAAGTCATCTACCAAAAAGAAATTTGAATATTTCCCTTACAGCTCGGACAAACGAGCTGATTTCTTTATCAATGATAGAAGTATGTCTAAGATTTATATTCATAAAGGTATATAATTGTTTTAATTTAAAAAAAAAACCATCAAATAGCATCAAAATTTAATTTTACTATTAAAATTATAGTCACTAACTTTTAACAAACGGAGTATAACAGTTTGAAAGAAGAAAAAAAATTAATTAGATACAATTTTATCTGATTGAAGCCTTGGGCGAATATCTTGTTTCGTAAAATTTTGTCCAAGATCTTAGGTACAGATAAGTAAATAGATTTAAATTTTATCGATTTGAATCCGAAACTTAAACACTCAAGAAGTAATTAAAATCCATAATACAATTTCGTTTATTGTTTTCGTCTTTGTTAGTGAAATCTTTAATTTCAATGGGTAATGTGGACTTTCAACATTATAAATCTTTCTAATACCTGTCATATTGAATGAACGATTGGAAATATTTTTTGCACATAATGTATAGATAATGAAACAATTTTCGATAATATAAAAAATTTAATGATGTCACTATCATTGCATGCATGATCTTGGGGCAAGATATTCAGAGTTATTATATCTTCTCCCGATCTTGAATTAGTTCTTACTAAGATCTTGGTCACAGATGCACTTGGCACATTCAAGATCTTTACCAGCGATATGTCTTTTGAAGATCTTGCTTAATGCTGCTCTCAAGATTTCATAAACTTACGACACAAGATGTTCGTCCAGGGTACAGTTCAAGATATCTTGTCTTTTTTGTCATTGTTCTTCTTTTTATACTTAAAACAACATTTACATAAGAAGTAACATACGTTTTCACTCAACATTAACATTCTGCTTTTTATATTGGTGATACACACAATGTCAATATCATCATCATCATCAGATAATATTAAATTTCGACTTTATTATTGGAATTGTCGTGGACGTATTCAAGCAGTTCGTTATATACTTGAAGATATATCATATACATATAAAAATATTGATTATAAAGAAGATTTTGAATTACTTGAAAATGCTTCAACATCATGGTTACAACATAAACCTGATGAAACAATATCTAGTCCATTTCATAATTTACCTGTACTTCATTGGAATGATATACATACTTTTGGTCAAACTTTAACAATAGGTTTATTCAAACAAAAAATTTTACCATAAATAATTCAATTTTTTTAGGACATTTCTTAGCACGAAAATTTGATTTATATGGTAAAATAACTTCATCAATTAATGATAAAGATCTTTTAGAAATTTATATTAATGGTGTTGTTTCATGTGCATATATTGATATAATATCAGATGTTTTAATATCTATATTTAATGGTGTTAATTTTGAAGATTGAAATGATCAAAATTGTCGTTTAACAAAAAAAATTCCAATGGATCTTAAAGCATTAAATAATTTACTTGAAAAAAGTTCAACATCATTTTATTATGATCAATTAGAACCAACTATTGCTGATTATTTCACATTTGAAGCATTTACAATAGCACGTGATTTTTGTCAAAAATTAATACCAAATGAAGATGAATGTCAAGCTTTATTAAAACTTGAAAATTTAATGAAACAACGACCAGGATTAATTAATTATTTTAATAAAGGTTTATTATTAAAACGTTTTACAGGATCACCTAAAGAAAGTGAATATTTAGCAAAACTTGATGCAATACAAAAATAATTCTATTCGGTTTTTTTTTTCATATTATAAATAAAATATTTTGTGAAAACATCAATCTTAATTGAAAGTTGTGTTTATTCATATGATGTTTCTTCGTTGAACATAAGAGGATAGTAACAAGGATAAAAGCTGAATATAAAATATTTTATACATGTTGAATTCGAAGTCGAGAAGACGCGGCGGATGTCATATTAAAATTGAATAGTTACAAAATATTTTTCGCCTTGAATAGTACAGAATTGTTTTATCAAAGCATAATTAGAAAACATGTTAAAATTCTGGGAGAAGATCAAATGAATACAGTAAGAAATTTCTTAAAAAAGATTTGTAAATAATTAGGAGAAAGACATTGTTCATGTAAGTATGAGAGAAGTTGATAAATTTAAAGTTAGATTCTTAATATCGTATCATAGTGTCACAGTTTCTAATCCACGATGGAAGGAAAAGGTCTTGAAACACTCGCAGTGATTGGGAACATCCATGTTATATATTAATTGTGCATCATTGAATAATAAGAAATTTTCTTCTGGAACATCATGTTTAAAACTATTATTCTATTTATATATTCAATGGTATCTCTTCTACTATTAGACACAACGATATGTTAATCTGAATAGTTTGATAATATATTGAACTGTTAATAGTCAAAACCAATAAATATTGTGATTGTACATCAGATTCAATTGTATTGACTAATTAGAAAATATAGATAAAAAAGAATCAGTATTTAGAATTTAAATAGAGAGTAATGGGTTTAGAAGCAAAATTTCGTTTATCCTTATATGATCTTCCATTAGATACTACTTTGACTGATTTAATCAATGTATTGGACAGAAAACAAAATACATTCTTTCTATTATATTTATTTCACATTGTCGACAAACTCAAATAGTGCATAGATTTACCAGTAATAGGTATATATAAATGCATAGCTCTACCGCCTCATACTTTTATATCGCACATATTTTTATAGTTCATACTTCATCATTTGACAAATGAATTGTAAGTGAAAAACACAAAAGCACATTTATGACACGAGTTTCTTTTTTCGTATTGAATATATGAATTAGGTATAGATGCATTTAGCAGATGAAAGAAATGTTTATTTTTTTTAATATTATCTTACTTTTTTTTCTACTTCATTTAATATAACTAATCTCTATGTCAGATTTATCAACAGAATCTAAATATATGTATGTGATTTTATTCTCAAGAGAGAAGTTTCATATTTTTTGAAATTTTATTTCCTATGTACGAAAAAAAACTTTTTTTTTCTAATTGAACAAAATCATTTCAAGAATAATTTATATGTAATTCCCTCGACTGTAGAGAGGGTCATATGAAAAAAAAGTTTGTTCGTTCGTTTGTTTGTGTCAGGATCAAAAAAACATTGAGGTAAAAAAAAAACATCTCGCTAGAAAGGCTGATCCTTCCACTAAACAGGTACTCTTAGGTCCTCAACAACTATAGTACAGGCGTAGCCTTTGGGTTCTCAACTGCTATACTATCGAGATACCATAAGTGCTATAATCTGCCACCGACCCCCTGATGTTGTATCAACACAAAAGTGAAGAAACACGGAAGTGGGGAGTGTCTGGGATAATGGCGCATTGAACCATCGATATTGCCATTATTGCCCACATGAAATATGGGGTTGTTCGGACCAATTTAAGGCTATCATAGATATGCTATAATGCGTCTCGAACACCATGATGTTTTACTAAGGCAATAGTGGAGAAACAGGGAAATGGGGAGGAGGCTAGAGTAATGGCGCATTGGGCCGTCGATATTGCCACTATTATCCACATGAAACATGGAGTTGTCCGGACCGATGTAAGGTTATCATAGATATTCCCTCGACTGTAAGGAGGGTCATATGAAAAAAAATAGTTTGTGGGTGTATGTGTGACAGGGCTAAAAAAACATTCATATGAAAAATAACTAAAACATTCAAAATTAATCTTTCGGAAAACGTTCATTACATCGAGGCATGACAGTTAATCAACGGTATTGCTTATTTTGGTGGTATCTGAATTGATCAATTGATGTGAGGAATCGGTGAGGTTTCCTATTTTGCATCGAAAACAAGTATTTTATCACGATTTGCTGATTTCACTATGGTGTGTAATGAAAACTATTGCTTGTTGTGGTGGTATCGGAATTGATGAATGAAGGTATATGGTAGTATCAACTTCGTTAGAGGGGTTTTTTCCTCGATTGAGTGGAGGAGCATACAAAAAAAACTAAAATGAGTTTGTGTGCGTATCATCGGTCGCACGTCAACGGTCCCATTTGAAACATATTTATTTGCCCCAAAGATTTTCGAGATTGAGGAATCCGAATTTGGTACTAGTTTTTAAAATTTTTTTAAGAGTATTTTTTTCACAAAGGATGTGTTTTTTACGAAAACAAATATACTTTATAAAGTTTGAGCAAAGGTAATCGTAGTTGAGGAATCGATTGATGATGTCAGTTTTTTAAATTTTGTTGAGATTATTTTTTCACACAAAGGACAGGTTATTTTACAAAAAAAATTTTCTTTGTAAAATTTGATCATAGGTAATTGAGGCTCACAACTTAAATCGAGTTTACTTTCTGTTACATTGTTTTCCTATAAAACTAGAAAGCTAACTCGTAGAAAAATAATCGTCACCTGAGAAAAAAGTTTGATGCATGGAATGGCTAACCATGAGTGGTGCCTCGTAAGGGGCGCCGACGAACGACTAGCCGTTCTCTTTAATAGGTACAAAAGTTGTGTTTCAAGGAAGATTTAAAGAATTATAAGTTTTTATGGAACGCATTATCTCGGAGTTGCAATTTTAATTGGAGTTGAGCGGAATACTGGTGTACCGAAGCATAGGTAAATTGTTTCGGCACCTGACGTTTTGGCAGAATACTGTATTTTAATTACCTAATCTAAGAAAAATTTGTGAGCCTTTTTGGAGAAGCGAATAATGGTCGAATTAAGTAGTTAGAAGGCAAAGCTTCGGTACCCTATAAAGTTTGATGCACGGAAAAGATAGCCGTGAGTGAGCCCCGGAGGAGCGCCGACGAACGACTAGCCGTTCTCGTAATTGATCGCAAAAATTGTGCTTTAGTATAGACTCAAATGAATCATTTGTAAATTGATTCTTAGCAGATTAAACCAATGTCGTAACTGTTAAATGATCGCGATCATAATAAGGAGTTAGGCCCATAAAATTATGCGTTCTTTAAGCAAAATTTCTGTTTTTATAAAATGAGAACTAATTGAAAGAGTTTTATATTCTTATGATTCTATATGGAATCAAGGGTTGGAATATCTAACATGATTGGAAAAGGTTGACTTAAATGTAGTAGTGTAACATTTCTCGGAGAAAAGGGTCAACGAATTCACAGGCTGAGCGCTACCTTGGTGAATTTTACTCTATAATGATAGTTTTAGGATAGTATAAAAATCTTAAATGATACGTGTTTCTACTTCGTGTTACGTGAAGAATGTAAATGAAAAATAGAGTAGGGAGAGATATTACAACTTTTCTTGATTCAGTCGAGAGTCAAGTGAGTCGTAGAGACGAACGTTACTTGTGATTAATTGTAGAATAAAATAAGATAGATGATTGTTACTGTTCATTAAACGTATTTTATTATAATATTTTTTTTTCAAATTTAATATAAAATTTCCTCACCAATCTTAATATGGAAAATTCTGATATATTAAATGCATCAATAGTAGGTCGAATAAAAGGTTTAACTGATTATCATTATGGTAATTGTAATTGTCTAACATCTCCATCATGTATTGAACCGATTGTTGTCCAATGATTCGGTGGTCCAATTTTTTCTTTTGAACGTTTCTTTATCAGTTGTTATGTTTTTGAAAGTATTTTTTGTTCATCAATGGAGAGTCTTTATTATCAAACATGTATCAATCATACGATTTTAGTTGTTTTTAATATCAAAATCATCTAAACTATATAACACTTTTTCCTTATCCTCTTGGTAAAAATAAAAATAGTTCATATTATATCAATACAACATTTTATCAATTACTAAATAATTTGATGATAGAAACATGTGGTCAAATCATATCACATCGGTTTTATTTTCAATCATGTAAACCATTAACATGTACTTATACATTTATTGATCAACGAGAATTTACAAATATAATAACAACGTTATTTGGTATTATTGGTAGTCTGAAGAAGACTTTAAGATTAATTATATCTCGTTTTATTTCGATTATAATTAAAACTCTCAATCGAAATAGAGTAACAATAATCATTTAATCATTAATTATCGATTTAATCAAATATACTTACTCTGCTTAATTTTATCTTAACTTAAATTTTTATGTGGTAGCTAATCAAAATACACAATAGCAGAGATCATCATAAATCATATTTTTTATGATTTAATTATAACTACAAGCGTGTATAAGTCATGAGAGAGATATAACCATAAGAAAGTAACAATAGAGATAGGATAAGGAGAGTAGAAGAACGGAAGGTTAACTAAAGGTTAGAAGGAGGTCAATAAGAGGTGATATATAGATATCGGCACATTAATCAAAGACGAATTTCTAATTTAACGCATATTTTCAATTTAGATTTTATAGAAAAATTTATAAAATATATCTGATCGAGGTAATTTTATTTAATTTTTAATTTCTAAATGTGGTTATTATATAAGATAATTTTTAAAATTCTATATCTTATTTAAATTCATTATTTATTAAAATTGAATTTATATTTGAAAAATCAAAAGTTAATACATCGATTCTAAGAGCGAAATCAGTGCAGAATACTGACTTCTATCCTAGTCGATATATACTTAAACAAAACAGGAAAATAATCGACGCATATTTATTAAAATAACTTACTTTGTAGGTAGCTTGTAGTCTATCAATCTTTTATATGAAAAATGTATTCATCTATAGTAATGTTGAGCATTTTAAAATAAACTCTGTGTTCAGAAGTACGTGACAATATAAATACGAGGTTTTTTATACAAATCCATAACTTTCAAGATCGAAGGTGAATTATTTTATTCTCTACTAATTAGAAAAAAATTCTGCCTTTATTCTATTTACAATAAAAACATAAAAAGCATCTAAAATCAAAAAAAAAGTATTATCAATTAGGTCATATGAAGTGAGTCAAAGTGGAGTTCATTAGTCCATACTATACCCATTTTTAGAATATAGTATTCTGTTACCAAAAGTATCATTTCCAAAATAGAACAATAATACTTACAATTCAGAATCGCTATTCTCATAATAGAATATAGCTATTCTATTATGGGAATAGTATTTCCGAGTGATGAGTATTATTGTTTAGTTTTGGAAACACAAGTTTTTTAAACAAACTAGTTATAATGTTCTAAAAGTATTTTTATGATGAACATAGAAAGTATCTGAATCACAATAAAATAAAGACTCAAGTTTTGACTGGTTCAATTTCTCTATATGAAGTGAACCACGTTTCTTTGATTAGCATGTTTGGCTCACTTCTTACGACCTATCAAGTATTGTGTCCGAATTTAATCGGATTCGGTTCGCTGAGATTCATCTGATCTCACTTAAAATACTTCGAAAAGAAAACTTCATAAAGTAATACTATCTTATAAGATTTAATACATCCTAACGATATATAACGAGAAACAATCTTCTCTCGTTCCCTCACCCTCTTTCTAGTAAAAGTCACAAATCGATAATAGTTTTTAGTACAGTTGAGTAATCAACAAACCATTGATCATATGACTTTTCCCATCAGTCTATAACAAATCGAATTGATTGAGAGACTTTCTTCACTAGTCATTGTCTATTGATAAACATCGAATCAATATCGTCAGCTTCATGAAAAATAATGTATTTAATTCTGTCAATTATTCTCTGTTGTTTAATATTATACGTACTCTCCATTTTCAAGTAGTCGGGGTTAATAGTTTCATCTAACAGATAAATTCCTTGTATGAAATATATTGATACAAAAACTAACCTCATATATTTTTTCACAAGCTACATAAACTTCTTTATTCTATGACTCTCTAAACGAAAGAAAAATTAAAAGTGCTTTTTAGATACCACTACCATGAGAAACAAGTTATACAACATAAAAGAACAAACATATCATCTGACGTAGAGATACATTTTGTGGTCATTAAAACAATACTTTTTAAAATTTATTCTTGTTCTTGGCCTCACAAGTCACTAAGGTTGAATTATAATGATTATATTAGACAAAATTTTATAAATTTCGAGAGGTTTATTTAGAAAATTGGCCTTAATCTCTATTATTTAATATTGATAAATCCCATTTTTAACAGACTTTCATTTACTATCAAATTCGTTCTACAGGCTATTTGAAATTATTGCGATGCACCTCTGTATTTTGATATTTGTTTATTGGAAATAGCGACTTTATAAGAATATTAAAAGGAATATAGAGTATAATAAGAATATTTATAGTATCTATTTTGACGACATAATTAAATTAGAAGAAATGTTTTAATGTAAGGCTATATCTTGTGAGAAGCTAAGAGTCGACAATACCAGTTTTTACATGTTTGGAGAGCTTGTTTTGACAATGCAGCTTGCGGCATTACAAGATTAAAGCAGTGAAAACCGCCAGATCATACATGAAGTTCGGCAATACCACCTGCCTGCCAAATGCGTTGAGCATAGTTGATAGCCTCGTCACGAAAAATCTCTTCCGAACCGACATCGATAAATGCTGGAGGCAAATTATTAAGATCTTGTGCTCGCGATGGAGCAGCATACGGAGATACATTTGAGGCACCTCTTTGATCGCCAAGTAGTGCTGTCCAGGCGAATATATTTGCCTGTCGATTCCACAAACTCATGCCTTCAAATTGATGAGTCGAAAAGGTTTGGTCACGATCATCAAGCATAGGATAGAGAAGTAGTTGCCCGTGTAATTTAGGTCCACCACGATCACGTGCCATTAACGCAATAGCAGCTGCAAGACCTCCTCCTGAAGAAATACCTGCGACACTAACTTGAGATATATCGATACCCAACTCTTGTGCATGTGCAGTAGTCCATAATAATCCAGCATAGCAATCTTCTGAAGGAGCTGGATGAGGATGCTCGGGCGCAAGACGATATTCAACAGATACAACGACAATATTCAGTTCTACAATCCAATCAAGTAGAAATTGTACAGTAAGACGATTATTGCCTGCAATCATTCCACCACCATGTGCAAAATAAATACACGGTAATAAGGCATTTGATTTAGTTATTATTGATGCATTAGGGCGGCATATCAAAAGGGAAATTTCAGATGCACCTCGTGGACCAGGTACTTTGCGCTCTTCAATATCAATTTTGCCTTCCATACGTAACTGCTCATTGGTTGGGCTAGCCGCAAGCATAATCTTTCGTATCATTGGTAATGTTTCGAGAGTAAAAGGACCCATCATTCCTGCACATGCCATTTGTTCCAAAATTGGAAGAAATTCTGCATCATAAAATGATTTGTTACGTATGTTAGCCATCACGTTAATGGTCTATAAACTATAGAGAAGAATATTTTCCCTAATTTGCATTTCTAATTTCTATAAGGAAAGGATTCATTCCCAATATGTATCATGTTTTAAGTAACAAAAAACTGAATAGTATCATTTAAATTTCTTAACGCATAACGAATAACACATATAGATAAGGTATACAAATAAAAAAAATTAAATAAAAAATGTAATTAAACGAACAATAACCTATTGTTATCTACAGAATGAATGGATGGAAATGAAAATAAAGGAAAAATATAGAAAGTGAACGATAGGAAGGAAAAGATATAGAAGGGAAAAATGTAGAAAAAAGTATATCTAAATAAGATATAGTTGTGCTGATAGGCACACTGCCCTTACAATACATTAACCTTATTGGATGTCATCGTTGAGTGATATAGACCTTACATGATATAATTATCGTAATTGAGAAACTTTCGTTCTCATTTTGTGTTCTAATATCTTTCTCGTTTTCTTTTTAGTGTAATCTCGACTGTCCTATCTTCTTTTCTCTTCTCTTTTCTTCCCTTGTGTAACTGAATAATCTAACGTAACTACTATCCCATGTACTCGGCTGTGATCAAAATGCGACGCAGTTGCAGTGTAACTGCAATCAAACTGTAACTCGTAATTGCAAAAAATTGCGAAGCAGTTGCGCGTGACTGCGTCGTAATTTTTCGCGATTAAGCGAAACTGCAATTTTTTTTCGCATTTACGCGTAACTGCGTCGCAATTTTCTGTAATTACGAGCTGCAGTGCGATCTCAGTTACATTGCAACTGCAATAAGAAAATCGCACTTGTAAGGGATTACGCCCAGTCAATATCAACATATTCTATGCTTACTGATTATCATATATTATCACTGTTAATCAGCCATTAATAGAGGTGACTCATTCACTTTCAGTGAGAACCACTGATGAATCATTAGTCAGTAACTGATATGAGCGCCAGAAATCCAGACAGGTAGATGTTTTTTGAATAACTTTTGATAGGAACAAGGTAGAGACTTGCGGTTTTCACCAGTCGAAAGAAACAACACTGACGCATCTTTTTCTCTGATATCGTGCACGATGAAATCATTTAAAATTCCATCATATCTGCGAAAAATTGTAAAATATGCGTGAAAACGGGGTACCATTTCAATGGTATTTTGCTGTTGATACGTGAATTAGATAGAGGGTGATCAGATCTATATTTTGAGGTATAATTTGAATAGTTATCTTCACATATTTTAAGATAAATCAGATTAGATTTTCGATTTATTCCTTGAAAAAATATAAATTTCTCTTCAGTCTCAAACAAATTTCCTGATTTTTATAAAAAATTTATCTGAAGGACGAATTATTTTCAAACATGTTTTTGTTGCTTTTGAGAAACGGTTGAGCTTGAAATGATTTCGCCTTATACAATATCGCAGGCAAAGATGTCTTGATATTTCTAGTTTAAACTAGTGAAAACTGCAAGTCTCTATTTTGTTCCTATCAAAAGTTATTCAAAAACTATCCACCTGCCTCAACTTCTGGCGCCGATATTAATTAATAATTGATTCACAGGCTGATTATTAATTTCCTAGACTGAAAGAATAGAATCTAAAAAACGTAATTCATTTATGTCTGTTCGTCTATCGCTAACCCGGTCAAGATTACCATGGAAATATGGTGCAAATGATCACTTAATAACCATAGTACAACTGACCATTCGAAGCTATATTTTGAATATAGTTCAAATAAACATGGAGAAGACTATAACAATCATCTGATCACCATGATTTAAATTATTCGACCAAGATTGGTCAAAAATGACGATCATTGTTCAATTATTTATTTCGATTGGATTGTTGTTCAATGCTGCATCAACAAATAAGTGCTTTAACAATAAATTAGAATTTTATAGGTGAGTGTTAACATAAAATTCATATTCTTTGAATAATGTTACCAAAGTTTTTTCGGATAGAAAGAGCGCTCAAATAATATAATTATCAAAATTCGTATTGTCCTTTACAATATCATTGTAGTTAACGATAAAATATGAACAATTTTTATGTAGAAGAGTAGCAGTCAAACGGTCATATACATAATAATTCATCATACCAGATGCACAGGATTTTCATATGTGAGCAGTATTTTTCTCACGATTGGGTATCGATATTGATAAGCATACAAAAAATGCTTATGGAGAGCAGGGTTGCCAGATCATCCGAATTTTAAAGTTTTTTCCGAATCGTATTATTTTAAAAAAATTTCATGTTATTATATTTTCAGTTGAAAATTTTGAAAGATTTCATCTTGCAGCATCTTTATTTTCCTGTGATCATTCGACAATTTATGTTATTCCGATGAATATGAGGAGAATGGAGAGAGGATACAGTATGTTATCATCTGAGTCGTCATCGCGGAGGCTTCAGATCATGCATAAGCTAGTCTGAAGTTATGCAGATTTGGGGAAGAACTCTTGAGATATCAAAATTTTATTATTATCATATCAACTGAAGAGTGATCAAATGTTGTAGAATTATAGAGCATGATATGGGCTATCATTATGTATAGAAAGAAAATTTCTTCGAGCCTTACATAAGAAGCCAAAGTGTTGGCGTCACTAGTCTTGGTATGCCCTAAGTAATTCTAATCATGATGAGATATCATATAATATACCTGCAAAGAACATAATCAAATTTAGAAAGCCTTTTTACCTGAAAAAATCAAACATGAATATCAAATAGCTTGAAAAGTGCTCTCCGAATTTTTTTCGGAATTTTTCGAAGTCCAGCTAAAAAATTTCGACTTCTAAGATTTTGATCTGGCAATCCTGATTCTAAGTAAAATAAGGTTGATTTTTTAAATGAAATACTGTAAACTGATAAATAGCTAAAAAAAATTTTGCTAAGTAAATAAATAGAAATATCCAAGTAAAAAATATAAATGCAAAGTTAGTCCGTTATGAGAATTTTAGTTATTTTTCGATGTCGCCCTTTTTGTCTCATATAGGTATACCTTTTGTAGCAGGAGGTGGTTTGCAAAACTTCAGTCGAATTTTCATACCAATCACATATTTGCAAATGTATTCCTTGAAAAGTCCGGACAATTGCAAATTCCTTTCGTCTACTTCGAGCCAATGTTTGGCATAGCTAATTTCTATATGCCAAATTGAATGTCTTTCAATGCATTGAATAATTTCTACTTTTCCCTGTTGTACTTTTGAATCTCGATTCGTGTCAGTCTTTTTCGTACCAGCTGGTATGTGATAATCAGTTAAATGTTTTTCTTTAGACGGTAGCTGTAATATTGTGTTTGAAGATTTAGCAAAATAATATGAGTTCGTCCATTTCTTACGTTTAATTGTTGGTTCTAATTAAGACACAATTGGATCTGTTTGATCTTGATTGCGAGTGGTGGACCATTTACTTACAGTATCATTAGCAATAGTAAGAAATCTTGCTAATGGATGTCATTCGCTAAACGTATGTTCGTCTTTGTTCACTTTATTTGTTGTTTTCGATGAGTTGTTCGTACTTAGTATGAAGTTGTTGTATCCTTCGTAGCAGGAATCAAGAAAATTTAACTATTCATTTTCGAAAAAGTCTGTAAATTCTTTTTCCACTTTGCTTCATATCTCCAAAAATAAGAGTGATACACTGCGAAACACGATTTCTGTTTCACATAACTATAATATGTCAGCATCATCGCGTATTTCCTTTTTGTTTGCACTCTTTAATTTTTTCTCAAGATCTACACAGTTCCGATCTTCTTACTAATTCACTTACTTTTTCTACTAACACAGTTAGTTTTTTTACTGATGCAATTACTTTATTTACTTAATAATTAAATATTTTACTTCTATACTAAATAAAAATCTTAACGAAAAATTTAAGTATAGAGCAATACTATCTTCAACTGAGCATTCAATAAATTTATCAAGCGTCTAACTTTTTTACTGAACTTATCTAAATTTTACTTAACAAAAATCAACTTAGTACTTATATTTTTACTCAGCAGATAAATATAATTCAATTACTTTTAAGAATACAATTTTTGTTTGTCATAATTTTATGTCTAAATTCAGTTGTAAAATTTTAAATTATTGAGAAAACACCTAGTTATGGATGCAACATTGAACAACAAATTAATCGAAATAGATAATTAAACAATGATCGTCATTTTTAACCAGTACTGGTAGATTAATTTAAACCATAATCACGCAGTGATCTTTAAGATCTTCTTTACAACTGTCACAACTATGGTTATCATACGAACACTATAACCAAGCTATTCTGTTACACAAAACCAAACTTACTGAATCCACGTTCGCGTATATGAGCAATTATATTGACATCTCTATTGTGTCAATCTAGGGCCAAGTGAATCGACAATTCATGGACGCTACTTGTTTAATAATTACTGGAACTACCAATCAATAATAAATAAATAATTATTAATAATTACTAGTCAATTAACAGCTAATTAATAACAAATTACTAGTCAATTCATGATAAATAAATAGTTAATTAATAATAAATTAATCAATCGGTAATCATCGATGTAATGATTAGATATTCGTATTGATCATTTAGTACACCCTGGCACTTACCGTTATTCTTTAGAAAAATAAATGAAGTGTCTTCCTCACTGTAAAAAGTAAAAATGAGCTAGACTGTTTGTGACACCTCCTTTTATATCTCCATGCATCCGTACGAACTACAATGACTACGTCGCAGCAAATATAATCTCGTCATTTTACCACAACTGCAGGCCCTGAGACTCAGTTGCTAGAAAAGTTGTGACATGGTATTCATCAATTAGTGACAAATTTTATTTAGAGAAAGACAAGTACAATAAAATATACCAAACATATAGTCTAGATGTTATTATACAGAGATCAATAATTGTTCATTTTTTCTTTGATTTGCTGTTTTTAGCAACTACAAACGATAAGCCTTCTAGTAATTCATCAGGTGGCATATCCTTGTTCTAGTAACGAACGTATAATGTCTCAATATGTTTTTGAATAGCTTGAGTTCTTTTTGTTTGTGGACGAGTTGCAAGATCACCTTTCATTTGAATAAGTAAATGTTCAAATCTATTTTTTTTCACCTTGTATACACCTGATAAATATTCATATATTTGGATGATATTTACATATTCTTGAATTTAGCCGATTGTGATACCCTATAAGCATATGAACAATAAAAATACTTAAATTCTACCTGATATTATAAACCTTCACAGTTGTTATTGGTGCGCATTTGTATCCCATACACATTCCATCTTTTCATCTCAACTATTTTGATCTATTGGTTCTCGAAATATGTAAATAAAGGTTTAACTAACTTAAATTTTGTTGATGATAATTCAAGAACCGAATCACACAGATTATCATATGCTTCTATAACTAATTGCATAGGCATAAGTTTTCGATAAATAATTCGAACTTCATTATCATCAGCATATGCACCTGACAAACCAAGTTGCTGAACGTTGCGATAAATAGTCTGATTATAGTCGAAGAAACATCTACTATGATGACTATTAGGAAACTAAAAAAAAATAACACGATTTCTTTAGATTAGATTAGAGTGATACATACCTCACTTTTTAGAACTTCTGCAAGATTTTCTTCAAAGTCTGACATGATAGTAGTCGAATTAAATACCATCTTCATTTCAGTAGCTTTATCGCATAATCTATTTAATAAAAACTTGTACGTAGACTTTTTTTATCAGGTAAAAGAGCAAAAATACAAGCAAATGCTATCAAATATAACAATATAAAAGGGTTTATTTGAAAAAATATTTTATATTTATGTACATTGTTCGTATTTTACTACGTGTATGTAGTCTATTTGACTGAACATTGATGATGAACAAGAAAACGTGCCATCCATTAAAATAACTGAACTACTAAATCACAATTCTAGTTGTTTATTTGAAGCGAATACCAACATTTGCATTTTACATTTTATTAATTGATTAATCCACCCAAATGGCAAATTTTTAATTGTTTTTGTATAACATTGAGGTAAATCAAATAATTGACTGTCAGGAATAGGAGGTGTTTGTAAATGACATGCTTTGTTTAAGGTACTATCTTTAACATAAATTGTTAGATCGTAAATAATAAAATTTTTACTAACTCGATTCTGTTTGAGATGGCAGAGTAGCAATTGATAATTTTTATAGATCAATTCTTCATGCTTCTTTATCATAGATTTGGGATATAGGCGGTGTTTCAATTATAGCACGTGATTTTACTGCTTGTTTAGATGTTCGAGTCTGAACTTCTTCAGGTTCAAGTGGATGACAATGATCATCTTTAATTTTTAGCAAATTATCTTCTAGATCAGTATGAACAATTACACCGCAACATGAATCATTACATCGATAATATTTAGTTGAACTTGTTGTTTTGTTTAATTAAAATATAAAATTGTCTATTACCAACATCATTTTACCTTTTTGCGAATAAATAAATAATATTTTATTAGAAAAATTCATTGTTTTCATTTAAAATAAGCGTAGATACGAAGATATTGATGGATGATGAATAATAAGTATTCATTGTATTCACGGTCATCAATATAAGAATGAAAATCTATATATATAAAGAAGAAAGTTTGTCTGTTTGTTTGTCTGTTCGCTTATAACTCACTCCCGGTAAAAGCTAGCGTCACCAAATTTTGCACAATACTTCTCTAGGTCCTGAGGAAGGTTATGGTTGGATCACCCACCAAGGGTGTGGGTGTGGGTGTGGGGTGGGTGGGGTGTGGGTGAAGTCTCATCCAGATAGTGCTGTATTAGCTAACATTGCCAAACTTTCCATGGGTTTCTCTGAGTTCAGAGGCATCTTTAAAGAGTGCTGTTACTATTAATAGGAGTAGGGAGAAGGCGTCTGGTTGTAATTTCACTGAAGTTGTATCGCAATGAATTTTGCGTTGATTTTCCAGAAAGTTCGGGAATCTGTTATGGTTCTAAGATTAATCGTTTTTTATCGTGGATTCTTTGGTTTAAATTTGAAAATCGGATGTTTCTAATCTATATATATAAAGGGGAAAGTTTGTCTGCTTATCTGTTTTTTATGCATTTGGACATCGCATGGGTTGAGGGTGCCAAACTTTTCTTGGCATACTCTTAGGTCTTGAGGAAGGTCAAAAGGGATCAGGATGACTGGCGAAAGGATTGGGCTGTAATTTCACAACAGGTTATGATACATCACAATTTCCCCCATTTTTTTAAAAACTTCGGGACATATGCTGCCATTGTTAGAATATCCACCTGTTAGTGTCAGGTAGGGGTGCAACGGTGACGATTAATCGGTCGACCGATTAATTGGTGAAGCGGTAATCGGTTGGACCGATTAACCGATTAAACGGTGACCGATCAAACCGATTAAGCGATTAACCGGTGAACGATCAAACCGATTAACCGATTAAACGGTAACCGATCAAAACGATTAAACGATCAAACGGTAATCGCTTGAACCGATCAAACGATTAAACGGTGACCGATCAAACCGATTAAACGATTAAACGGTAATCGGTTGGACCGATCAACCGATTAAACGGTAATCGCTTGGACCGATCAAACGATTAAACGGTAACCGATCAAACCGATTAAACGATTAAACGGTAATCGCTTGGACCGATCAAACGGTTAAACGGTAACCGATCAAACGGATTAACCGATTGAACCGATTAACCGATTAAATAAAAACCGGTTGGAGCGATCGAACGAAAACAAAATATTGCAATAAGTAGGGCTATTTGCAAAAATATCATGGAGTTATCTATAGATACTCAACAGCTATCTTATATAAGTATCTATAGGTTCTCGATAGCTTTCATATAGCGGTACTCTTGGGTCCTCATCTACTATACTATGAGACTACCCTTAGGTCGTCAACTTAGGGATGGCACTATACATCTACTTTACTACTAATTAAGTGCCTAACTACCTATCGTAAATTATCAGTTCCTACATCTGCTTTATTATTAGTGAAAAAACGGACCAATCAAATGCCAACAAATTGTAACTTGCTTACTACACGGATAACCGACGACGATTCTATGAGGACTTTTGTAGAGCATCCCTGATAACCTCAAATTGGCCCGAACAACCCTACGGTCCATCCACATCTTCACTGAGAAAAATCGCCTCAAAATCTGATTGGCTGAAACTCATTTGTAATAGCCAATCAGATTTCGAGGCGATTTTTCTCAGTGAAGATGTGGATGGAACATAGGGTTATTCAGGCCAATTTGAGGTTATCAGGGATGCTCTACAAAAGTCCTCATAGAATCGTCGTCGGTTATCCGTGTAGTAAGCAAGTTACAATTTGTTGGCATTTGATTGGTCCGTTTTTTCACTAATAATAAAGCAGATGTAGGAACTGATAATTTACGATAGGTAGTTAGGCACTTAATTAGTAGTAAAGTAGATGTATAGTGCCATCCCTAAGTTGACGACCTAAGGGTAGTCTCATAGTAAAGTAGATGAAGACCTACGAATATCCCCATACTATAGTACTCGACGACTCAAGGGTGCCCCCATAGTATAGCAGATGTGGATCGAAGGATACATCGATAGTGTAGTAGTTGAAGGCTTCTGTGGATATCTCGTCAGCATAGCTTTTGAGAGCCTATAGCTAGTCGTATGGAATGGGCGTGGAGGATCTATACGTAATCCCATCGTGCTTTTGCGAATAGCGCTATTATAGGCTAGCATGCTTTTAATCGTTTGATCGTTCCAACCGGTTTTCATTTAATCGGTTGATCGGTCCAACCGGTTACCGTTTAATCGTTTAATCGGTTTGATCGTTCATCGTTTAATCGTTTGATCGGTTTGATCGTTCACCGTTTAATCGTTTGATCGGTTTGATCGTTCACCGTTTAATCGTTTGATCGGTTCAAGCGATTATCGTTTAATCGTTTAATCGGTTTGATCGGTTACCGTTTAATCGGTTAATCGGTTTGATCGTTCACCGGTTAATCGCTTAATCGGTCCTACCGATTATCGTTTCGGAACGATTAATCGTCTACGGTTAATCGATTATTGATCGTCACCGTTGCATCCCTAGTGTCAGGTTTTTGCACTGGGTATTTGTATAAAATACGGAAATACGCATGAGTTAAGAGAAAGACTGTTACGCCCCCACACTATTTGCTGAATTATCCGATTTAAAAATGAATATAAGTGTATGCGCGGCGGGATATGTAGTAATAATAGATGAAAATGTCTTAATCAAGCCTTCTATACATCTTCTGTGGTTTTCTGACATGATAAGTTTCCAGTATGGAGATTTCCCGAGCAACGCCGGGTACTACCGCTAGTATCATATAAATCGAACTAGTAAGAGAGGCATTGTTTAACTATTTCAATTAAGCGATATCTTATGACTATTGTTTCTTTACTTTTCGACATTTTTCCTCCTTTTCTTCTATATTTCTCTTTTCTACATTTGTCCTTTCTTCCAATTTCCATCATACTTACAGAACACAGTGTGGAAGATTGCTTCAAGATTATAAATTTTTATTTTGATGTTGTGAGATGGTCGCGAATATATAACATGTATCGAGTGTGTTTGAAATAGAAAGAAAATTTATATATATATATATGCAAATCCAAAGGACAAAATAGAAATAAAAGTAAAAAGTCAACACACTAAGCAATGCATACACAGTAAGTAGGACATCAGTATTCTTTTTCATGGGTAGACCTACTTTTTTCTTTTCTATACACTGTGAGAACGCAACTTACGTTCGAGACGTTTCGATCTAGGAGAAGCAATTGAAGAGAATCTATGTTGGAGAGAAATAAAAAACATGTAGAAAAAGATACATTTTTTTGCAGGTAATAATGTACTTCTAATTTAAGTCATTGCTCATTATTTTAAAAATGTTTCACATACAGAAATGCAGAAATTTTTGGCTTCATTGAATGATGTAAAACTGAACTAATTATTTTGACAAATAATTAAGTAAGTATCTATAATTTGAAGTTGATAATGGCTTTCATATTGTTGATTTTGTATTTTATAAGTATCCACATAAATAATTAATAACGTATGTTTTTGCTTCCTGTATAATTTCAGATTGTTTCTTTTTAAATTCAATAGCAATAAATATGAACAAGATTATTCACATTATAGATAAAGCTCAATATAGTTTCAGCGTCTTGAATCCATCTGAAATTGTCTATGAGATCATATATACCAAAGATGGGATTGGCTGAACTTTTTCTTTAACCGAACCGAATGCAATCGATTGAGTTTTTAAAATATTCACAGCCAAACCGGGCCCCTCTCTAGATCCCAATGCATGGTAATCTCAATTAATTTACGAAGTTTATGGAAGCATTAAACACAAGTCATATGGATTGACTTGGTATGGAAACGTTACCTAGTTCAATGCAACATACATTTAGTTCTTCTTGTGTATAGCATCTCATACCTCAACAGAACAGATCAATCCTCATATCAGTCTAACAGTATATTTTCGTTAAAAGCAATAGATATCATACGAGAGATGCTAGATCCATTTATGTGCAAGACTTTTTTGATGATGATAGATAGCAGTTTAAAATTATTTAGTATTAGTTCCTTGTCGAACTCTGCTAATTGTATACACCCTTCAAATAATCTTATCTATATCTATATATATAAAGAAGAATGTCTGTCTGTCTGTTTGTTTGTTTGTTTGTTCGCTATGCATTCAATCTCTGTAAAAGCTACGACCACCAAACTTTCCATGGTGCCTCCCCAGGCCCAGAGGAAGGTCACAGCGGGGTCACCCACCGAGGGTGTGCGTTTGGATGTGTGGGTGTGGGTGGAATCTCACCCAGATAGTATTGTCTTAACTAACACTACCAAACTTTCCGTGGTGGTTTGCTGAGTCCACTGGTGGTTTTATAGAGTGATGTTACCATTAATACGAGTAGTATGATAGTGTTTGGGTGAAATTTCACCCAAATTATATGGTAATGAAATTTGCACGAATTTTTTTCAGAAATTTAGCAAATTTTGTTATGATTCTAAGATGAATTATCTTGAGGCTGAGGGTGTGGGTGTGGGTGAAATCTCAGCGAGATAGTAGTGTCTTAGCTAACAGTACCAAACTTTCCACGGTGCTTTTCTGAGTGAAGCGGTAGTTTTATAGCGTGTTGTTATCATGAGTGGGGGTAGGATGGGGGTGTTTGGGTGAAATTTCACCCATGCCATATGGTAATGAAATTTACATGAATTTTCAGATAATTAGCGAATTTGTTATGATTCTAAGATGAATCATTTTGTAACGATGGTTCTTTGGTTTAAATATGAAAATCGAATGTTTCTTATAGGTTATAAGAGAAAAAAATGTATACAAGCGTTTCCTTGATTCACAATGATGACGTATCTATATATTTAAGGAAGAACATTTGTCTGTTTGCTATGCATTCAGCCCGTTCGATAGCTAGCGTCACAAAAGTTTCCACACTACTTCCTTAGATTCTGAGGAATGTTATCGTGAGGTTGGAACCACCAAACGGGGTGCGTGGAAGGGGCTGGGTGAATTTTCATCGCGATCAATACAGATCGAGATTTTATGAGTCTGTTCCCTATGTATTCAGTCATCGCGAGAGATAGGGTCACAGAACTATCCGCATCAGTTCCTTGAGTGCTAAGGAAAGTCAGCTGAGTGATTGGCGGTGAGAAAGGGAGGCGTGCGTGAAACTTCATCCAAGTCGTAAGAGACCGTAATTTTAGTCACTTTCTAATCAAATGACGCAGTTCAATGTGAATTTGAGAGTGATCGTGTCAAGAGTGGATGCGAGTGAGTATGTCAGCTTGAGTCTGATGAGAAGAGTCCTGTTGAAAATGCCTGATGCACGATGGGAAATGGTCTGTGAAAGATACCTTAAGCACGGCGGGAAAAGCTTTGTGAAAGATGCTCCATGCACGACGGGAAAAGTTCTGTGAAAGATGCTCCACGCACGGTGGGAAAAGCTCTGAAAAATACCCCCCACGCACAGAAGAATAAGCTCTGAAAAATTCCTCAAGCACGGCGGAAAAGGCTTTGCGAAAGATATTCCATGCACGGTGGGAAAAGCTATGTGAAAGACACCCAAAGCACGGCGGGAAAAGCTCTGTGAAAGATACCTCAAGCACGGCGGGAAAAGCTCGGAAAAATACCCCACGCACAGCAGGATAAGCTCTGAAAAATTTCTGAAGCAGGTGGGAAAAGCTTTGTGAAAGACATTCCACGTACGACGGGAAAAGTTCTGCGAAAGATACACATGCACGGTGGGAAAAGCTCTATAAAAGATACCCCATGCACGGCGGGAAAAGCTCTGTAGCAGAGGTTCCAGGTACAGTGAAAAAAATCCTGTGAAAGAGGTATCACGTACGGCGAGAAGAGTCCAATGGCGAACTCCTAACGCATAGCAGGAACAATCCTGTTAAAGATGCCTGACGCATGCCGGTAAAAGTCCGGTCCAAGAGGTTTCAGATGTAACGCGAAAATTTCTGTTACAGATGGTTCACCCACAGGGGAAACAGTCCTATAAAAGACGTGTTACGTACAGCAGAAAAAGGCGGATTGAAGATGCAAAACTTCAACCATGTTCTCTTTGCAGCGGGTACCTCCGCTAGTTTTTTATAAAGCCAGTCTTGATTTATTTCTTTTTTTATATTGTAATAGAACGAAAAATGATAAATTATATATATTTGACTATATTACAGTTCAAAGGAGAAGCAAACTTTATTGTATTGATGGGATAATATGTCGTCGTCGTTTTTCATATTGATATAATTTCACAATTAATAAAGTAAACCATCGAGAAATAATCAATAAACCTCCGTACAGTCCAATAAGTGATGTAATGATATCAATTATATCACCATAACCACTATATGAATAACTACATAATGATGGAGAACATTCATTAAAATATTGTTCATATGAAATATTTATTGGATATTTTTCAAGCATCAGTTCTTCAAGAATTAATTCAACAGTCGAGTTTATATTAAAATGACTCGAAATAAGAGAAGAAGAATTTAATGCTTTGAAAGTATTACTTGCATCAATACATTGTTGATCATAAAAACATTGAAGTGTTGATTGTAAAAGACTTTCTAATGGATAACATCCTATCATCATATATTTCGATGCTTGACTACATTTAGATGATATTCCACAATTACATTCTTCATAAACAACTGGTTCCGTGTGAGCATAATCTCTACCATTTATAATTTTCACAGATTGATATTTCCAATTAGATGAATACATATTCATTAGCATATTAACTGATGTCATTTCACGTATTAGATTAACTATACTAAGAAATGATTGTGATGCTCTTAACTTAAAATCATCAATAGTTAATTGAATTTGTTCATTTAATGTAGTGGATGATTGAAGTTGAGAATTAATGTAATCAGATGCAATAAATTGAGAAAAAGTATCATTAATAGTTTTGTTCGAAAGTTGACACAATGAGATTAATAATTGAAATTGTCCAAGAGAATGCTTATCTTTTTTATAAATATACATAATCCATTCATTCGACATAAAATTAGTTGAACAAATTGGATGAAAATTTGCTTTTATTGTAAGAAATGTTCCATATTGAAATGAAATGTCTGAACAAGAACATTCAAGTGATTGAGAATATTTTTTGAATAATTTTTCATAAACAATGAAAGAAGGCTTTGAAACGTCTACTGTGATGATTTGTTGATTAAGAAAAGAGATAAGATAGAGTATAATAAATATAATCATCAATAATAGAAAATGTAATCGATTTGTTAGTTTTTGTTCATTATCACAGATAAAAATATTTTTCATCAACTGTATTATAGAAGAAATCGTTCGAATTTGTATTAAATTTTCAATTAATCGAATGAGAATTAAAATTAAAATTTTTAATCCAGTTGATAATCCACCTAAAATACCAATTACTGCTAAGATAATAATGAGAAGTTGAGATCGATTAGTATATTCATATGTACATGATGCTGGTGCACATGCATTATAATATGAACTAAAAGAAACACTGTTAATCCATGTTTTAACCATTAGTTGATTAACTATAGATTCAATCGTTTCGTTAATATCATAATTAAACATACTAAGTGTAGAAAAATCAGTAGATAAGTTTAAGTTTAGAAATTGAGCAGTAGTATCGAGTATTGAACCTAAACAAGCTTGATCATAAAAGCATGTTAATTTCGATTGTAATAATGCTTCTATTGGAAAGCAGCCAACAAAAAAATAGCGAATTCTGAATTGTGGTGCGTAGATTTGAATGCCAATACTCGGTTTATAGGAAGCTGTTGGTATTTGGCATGATCCAAACAGATCACAAGAACAATTCGAATAAGTTAATGCTTGAACAATAACTTCACCTGTTGAAATATTCACATAATGATTAATATTAAACATATCATTGATTAGTTTATTTCCTTGATTTGTTTCTCGAATAAGTTGAATTGAACGTTGAAAACTATTTATTGTATTTAATTTCCAATCGTCAATCAGTGAATCAATTTGAGAATTAAATATTTGTTGATTAATCACTTGTGAACTAATTAATTGTGTTTGATAAAACACGTCGAGTGCACCATTCACCGTTTGTTCGGCATACTTGCAGAATGTTGCCAATATAAAAAAATAAGTACTGGGATTAATTCGATACGAAGTATATCCACTATAGAGCAACCAAATTTCTGACATCATATCAGTCCATTTAGTAGAAATAAAACTGCTTGAACATATTTGATGAAATTTAGGTTTGATTGTAAGAAACTTTTCATGAGATACAGTCAAATGAGTACATGGACATGTCAGACTAGTAGAATGAATTTCTTTTAGATAAGTATATTCAAAGACAGTTGGTTTATTGATGGTTTGATAATAAATTTCTTTTTTTAATGATAAATATAAAGTTAAGATAACAAGTGCCTTGATAAGAATAATTATGTAAATGCGAGTAGTAATACGTTGATAACGAACAAAAGAAACATTCTGTGATTGATTATCGAATAAGTTCAGTTCGATTAAAGACTGACGACAATTTTTAATCAATTGACGAATTTTAATTGACACTAAAAATTAAAAATATTAAAAAATAATCTTATGAAACGATTTTTACATTCAACTCAATGAAACAGAACTATATTTATACTTAGATGATCCATTACTTCATACTTACAAGGTATTTGCGGCTGGTTTTTCGGTAATTTTCGATTTCGTATAAATCGTACAAGCAATGGAATGATAATTCCTAAAATCATAGTTAATCCTCCAAGTAAACCAATAATTTTTGTAATGATATCAATCAAATTTCGTCTTGTCAGTTTTGAATAAGTACATGTCAAAGGTTGACATTGATCAAAATATTTTTCATAAGATATATTATAAATCCATTCTTCTACCATAATATCATCAACAATGGATTGTATTGTTGTATTTGATTGAAACTTAGTCTTTTCATTGATTGACATGGCTGTAAACATCTCTTGTATTGATAAATATGAGAGAATCATATTTAAACATGTTTGATTATAGAAACACTCGAGAGTCGATTGAAGAAGTGAATGAATTGTCGTACAACCTGCCCAAAGACCTGGGATCTTAAATAATAATATTGGTGCAGTTAATCTATATGTTGTGTAATCAATATCTTGCGAGTAAATTCCCAATATTTCTCGACAATTAAAATTAAAATTACACATGCATATGGAGCCATTTTCAGTTTTATATTCCCAATGGTAATATATCAATGATGTTAGACTTTGAGTTGTAGAAATTGGTTTCCCCAAATAGAAGGTGCTTTGTAGTGCAGATACAAGCTGATTACCGAACATCATATCATTAATTAATTGTAATTGGGATTGAAAAATAAATGGTACTGTTAGTCGAAAATGTTCAATTGATGCTTCAGTGATGGATTTAAGATAATCTTGATAAAGTACTTTTGAACTAATAAATGAAGTTGAATAGAAAGATAATAAACTATTCGAAACACTTTTTTCTGATAATCGACAAAGACTAGTAAGTGTTTGAAAATGTGCACTACCAGTTGTTCGAATATCTGATTTATAGTAAAGACTTGTATTTAAATTAGAAAACATTGTTTCAATCCATCGATTAGTGACAAAATCACTTGAACAAACTTGATGAAATATTGGTTGAAGTGTAATAAATGTTCCATAGGAAAACGAAAGACGAGAACAAGGACATTCAGCAGTTGTAGGAAGTTTTTCAAATTCATCTTTAGTTGGATAATGGATAGTTATTGTTGTTCTGATTAAGGTTAACCATAATCCAAAAGAAACACTAAGAAGAATCAAGATAAGGAGAGCGAGATAAACTCGAGTGATAATTATATTGGAACGATGTTGATGAATATTTTCATTGGAATCACCTTTTGAATGAAAGAAATTTAGTTGACGTAGCTTTGATATCAAAGAAGATATCATTGTTCAAATTAAGAAAAAGAAAGAAATGAGTGAAGAATGAAATTTTTTTAAAGTTTTTTTTTGTTCGACAGACTGTTAAGTTAGAGTTATATATTCCTGTTTGCATTCTACTTAAAAACATGATTTGAGCTATTACATGGAAAATAAATGAATTTCCGGTATACTTCTAAAAAGTATTTTCACATTCAACTTGTTCAATCAGGACAAAAAACTAAAGTATAATGAAGCAGAAAGAAAATGACAGAAAATGTATCGTATTTACTGTAAGTGTTATCTAAACTGGTTGGTTCAAGATCAAATCAGATCCAAATGATTATGTTTTGTGGTCATATCGTTTAGATTTTTTCTGAATAGACCTTGGAATGATAAAGAAACGAAACATTGTTTATCTATATGTTGAAGAGCTAACGTAATATGAAACTTTTATTGTATTTTTTTGTTTCTTATAGTTAGAGGAAATTATGATGCACGCTTAATTATTTGCTGATGAAAAAGAGAAAGTCAGGTTTTTTTTAAATTGCTGACAATTTAAGCTATAATTACGTGTTTATTCGAGAAGAAAAATGTTTCTTTTTCATAATTAAAGGTTGTCTAGTATATTGTTTTCTGTGTATAGAACCGCTATATTTTAAAAGCAAAATGACTAGAAAAACATTTTCTTTTTCGTCAGTTAGAAAGTTATGTATAATATCCCCAGTCGACTCTCATCCACGAAGTCACCGGTGACTTTCTTAAAAAATACGAACACCCTGGTGAATCCCTAAAGATAATAACTCCTCAGAGGAGTTCTTGGGGAGGAGGGGGAGAAATACATACTCCCTCTAGAAGATTATTTTTATTTAGATTTTTTTTACAAAATGCAGAAATATTGAACTCATAACATATTTCCATGGTATTTTCACTCGAATTTTCCAATTCAAGAATATCATTTGAGGCTTGACAGATACATAGATAGGTATTCTCTGATGGCTTCAATCATTTATTATACAGAATAACATTACTTATTTCTCTTGATTGTTGATGCCTGATTTTCACGTAGTAGTCAGCAAAATGCATTCGGACATTGCAGTCAGATCCTTTGTTTTCCTTAAACTTGCAATCAGTGAATTTGCGCTTGATTTGACTTGTTAACCGTTGTTTCGTACTAAGTTTCAGGTTCTCAAATGGTGCGCCAAGGAATAAAGATCTCACAAGAATTTCACGAAACTTCAAGCCAGCTCAGTTAATTGGGTATCCAATCTTGACTGGGTACTGACCTAAACTGAACTATAGGTCAGTGAATAATAAATACTTTCTTTTTCTCCAATATATTGTAATTATTGAGATGTGAGACTGCTGAAGTATCCATGCTACATATGATATTTATTTGTTTAATGATTCTTATATTACTATATGCTCATTTGTTGCTATCTGCCAAAATAATGTATCACTCACTATATGTTAGTTAGACTTTTATAAGGCACCCGATAGCAACAATTCGTTTATATAATTATCTGTTAACTATTTCTTGTCACTATTGATAGTTATTAAAAATGATAAGTCTATATCATCATATTTTACAGAGTACGTTATTTCTTAAATGACTATCTAAAAAAAAAAGTTTAGCGACTAAAAATTCGTAGTATCAGTTATTGCTATTCATGTTTATTTACATAAATGTCATTTTCAAATAATACTGATATCTTCATAGAAAATAGTAAGCGGTGCAATTAGAGAGTCATCTCTTTATTCAAAATGAAAGCATGTTAAATCAGAATTTTATGTCCATAAACATTTTTCGAATAACTTTTTATGGCGGTGCCATAGAGGAGATGAAAACGCATCGAATCACACATAGAAAGTTTTTTTTTGAACTACCTTTCTGAAGGTTTTACTTGAAACTTCAAGAAAACATCAGAGATACAATTTATCACCCCATTTTTCCAACAAAATAATCGAAAAATTCAAGTTTCTGTGGGACTTTGATAGAAAAATCCTGTTTTTTTAACGAAGTAGAAAAAAAGAATTCGTTGAAAACATTCGACTAAAATCTCTAGAAAAGTAGTTTGAAAAAGCTTTCTTTATGTGATTCGATGCATTTTCATCTCCTCTTTCCAACGGTAATAGTCCCTAATCTCTATCCATCTAATCAGGATGCCATATTATTTGTTATTTCTAGTCGCTAAAAAGTAACTTATAAATAAGAATAAAGATAGATAAAACTGACTAGAACTGTCCAAGAATATCTTTATCAATGAGCAGAAAAATGTGAGCATAATTAAGAAAATTACTACGTGACTGTGATGTTAATATTATTATCATCCTTGAAAATTTAATAAAGAACACTCATGACAACAGAATGCTCAGTTTTTCTGTGACTAATATTAAGATTCTTACTCGACGACTGTATTTGGTACACTATTACAAAAGAATATAACTTAATATAATAATATATTAAAAAGTACACACCCAGTCCACCAATCAGGACTGAGACTGGTGCATGTCTAGTACCAAGGTTAATATTATTTAATCTCATTTTTAACAATTGATAGAGTAGAATTTCTCTTTAAGTTTCTTGAGATCAACTCGTTTGCTTCAATTTAATTCATCTAACAAAATCATATTCGTCTTTGCCTATCGATTCAATATAAAAAAAAAACATGAAAAAAGAATTCTCAACTTTTCAGTATTTTATATAGAGTCAATCGTAAAATTACATCAAGAATAAAATGAAAACTTAACGTTAAACATAGTATATTAAATAATTCTACAAAATATTCAAATCTCCAACATTCAGACGAGTACGAACAATCGTACAGTAGCGGATGGAAGTGATGATGATAAAACTAATAAATATTAGTTTGTACCGTAAAGACTGGACGATGTCTATGCAATCTTCGTACATTCTCTAAATAAATATCGAATAAAATTAAATCGCACTAGTTTTCAATATTTGGCTTTCGACTTTTGAATTCGCGGCTATTCTAGACCATCAAGCTGAAAATATAATTCATTTTGTTCATATGTAACTTGGAAAGACCGGTCATTGCAATCATTTATGCTTTATCATACATCAAAGAGTTTGACGATATAGAATTTTGTAAGCAAGGTATTTTGAAAAAGTGAACTTATTCTAAGTCATAGAACTACTTTTCTCGAAAATTTGACTTCAATTCTAGACTGATTATAAACGAATATAAAAAACGTTCTCAATTGTTAGCATTTTTCAGTCCATGTTTCCACTACAAGACTATTATGAAACAATCTCTATTATTGTGAAAACAACGTCAATTATTAGTCTGATGCAACTATAAAAATATGTAGTCTAATATTAAAGTTAAACTTTAAAACTTGTTTTTTCATCAAATCATCAATAGCATCTTTATATGAATTGGAAGACCTTTTGCTGATTTTATATAATAATTTCAAAAGAGGAAACATCAATCTTATCATTTTTTGTAAATAAATTCTCCCTTTATTAAAAAAGCCAGGCAATAAATAGTATAAATTTTGCTCAACACCAGTTACTGAAAGAGAGATATATCAAGATTGACATCAAACCAAGATTCTCATTTCAAGTTCGGTTTAAGTGAATATTGATCTTCGCGAAAAGGGAACAGCTATTCTACCCTAGTGAAACATCTTACAACGAATATCTGTTGTTTGGACCTAAGATCTTGATCTTGAAATCGTTACTTAATAATACTTTCAAAAACGATTTTGCTGCTTGTTAGAATTAGATTTTATTTAAGGCAATCAGTTTTACTTAATTAAAAGAAATCAATTAATCAGAAGATATTCTTATTGTTATGTATTTTCTATTTCATGTTCAAATTTTCAGATGAAATTCATCTTTAGAGATATGGAAAACATATAGTTTGATTATCGTAATTGCATGAACATAAAACTATTTAGTATTGAATTTAAGATAAGAACAAATACTAAATATTCATTATGAGAACAATTCTATTAATATATTTTAACAAGTGAACATTTATTAGAACAAATTCGAATAAATGAAAAATATCCATACTATGAAATTCATATTTTTTAATATCTCTTTATGTATATAATGTGTTTCTCGATTGATTTTTGTACATTTTATGTGAAAAAAGTTTTCGACTTTGTTAAAAGTCTAATATTCTTAAATCTATCTTTTTATATTTTATCATATTCTGTGAACTATATATTATTATTATTTTTGTGTTTAATATTGAATCATTTTGTAATGTTTTTATTTGAAATAGAAGAATTTAAAATAAAATTTAATTCTATTCGATTGTTTTCAACAATTGTATTGTCTAATAAATTTATTTTGTTTATCGAATATTAGATAAATGAAATAAATAAATGATGAACTATTGATTGAATAAAAATCGTGACCTTTTTTTGTTTAACATGACACATTTTCATTTATTTCTATTCGATAAATTTATGTTAAAAAATTATATGAACATTGTTAATCTATTTAACGGTCATTCGAATTCATTGGTTCATTCAAGTGTATATATATACACGAGAAAATTCATTCATATTACATTAAAAATGAAAAATCAATTGTTGATCGTTATTCTCTGTTTAGTATTCTTATATGTTACATATTCTGCTGATGTTCCACTAAATCAAGGTAAGATTTATTTCATTTTTATTTTTTATAATGTTTTTTTTATTTAAATTAGATAAAAATATCTTTAAAATGGATAATATTAAAAATGAAAATCAATCTTTACCTCTGGTTCGTCAACGTCGAGCTCAACGATATGGATGTTCATTGGTTTGTCTTCAAAAAGTCAATCGTTGTTTGTGTTAGAATAATTACTTTATCAAGATAAATAATTAAATAGATGTTCGTTATTAATCAATATTCTACTTAGAAATTTGTTTGTTTTTGTCTTAATGTTTAATAAATTAGTTTAGATGAATAATAAAAATAATTTCTAATATAATTTAATTGAATGAAGAATTTGTAATGGATGAAAATTTTAGGTTGATATTTCGTTTTTCATTTTTCAGTGAATTTCTTCTCACTGATGATAAATACAGTAAAATGATCAGAGTTTAAGAAAGAAGGTCCATGGGCTCTTATTCTTTTAGATTTTTTCTAGTTTTATCGAATCCTGATTATGGGAAAATTTCAGAACTTTCTGTAATCTTCTACATATTCAAATATACTTTTCCTTGAGTTTACATGTTCTTGGAAATGTGGATACATCTTTATATGAATACGAAAATTAATTTTAAAAGATAAAACTTAAAAAGAATTGTTTCAATCCGTTTTCTGTGAAGTTTTTTATTAATTAAATAAATGGTATAAGAAATAAATAAGTAAAACTCACTATATCCAAAGACACTAAATAATCTCTCCTTCAGTATAGAATCATTTATATTTCATAATACAACAATAAAACAAAGTTGACATATTTGATCAGTTAAATCGAGAAGATCATCTTCTCCCCATCTAAATGTTTTTTGATCATGTGTGAAATATTCTCAAATTTTTCCATCACATGTGCAGTTACTAGTCATATATGTTACACACATGAGCGAAACTATGAGGTCAATAAGAACGAATATTGGTTCTACTAAGATTATCTCATTTGAAAAATTTCCCTCTATCATCGTAGGAAGGCAAAAGAAATCAGAAAAGTTTCTGACTTTCGCGAATTTTATATCAAAAATATTAAGAAATCTAATAAAGTTCTTCTATATTAATGAGAATACATAAATAAATTTATTATTTTATTAACTAAGATAATGGAATAAAAATATTAAATTTTTGCTATTTAATCTTGAAAGATATAATATATATTATGTTGAACATTTTCACTGCAATGTATTTTCAATAATCAATAAATTCTTTCAAATATAATCACGAAAAAATTTCCACTCAAATTTGAGAATTATTAGGACTAACACAGTAGAATCAAATGATTATTCTTAACTCTCTGTAGACCTTTATTCTATATATTTTACTTTTTTTTTGTTTAATTCTTAATTTTTAAGCGGAGAAAAAGAGATGACAAATTGAATCATTCGAAAAAGTATCAAAAAATGGCACAAGAATTACATAATTAGTTTTCAATATCATAATAACAGAGATTACTTGAAAAAAACAGGCAACAGTGAGCGCTGCATATTGACATGCTCTTGAAGAACAAAAAAGAAAAATATTTGACTTTATCTTATATTGTGATAGACTTTCGTTGAAGATGCCTGTCGTTGAATTCACATTTTGAGAAAAAACGAAAAAGATGTTCCATTTTTCTCTAAAAAAAGTATATTAATCACGCAGATAATAATAGAAATCATCAAAAATCTTGATCGAAAGCGAGTTATCAATGAAAATTTAATTGAATGATTTGATAAAATAATATCAATATTTATTACATATTATTTTAATTTCTATGTAAATCTATTCAACTTTTCTCAATAGAATTGATAAATTAATCAAAAATAGAAATTGATTTTTCAAGATACTTTTATGTTTCACTTAATAAAATAGCCAGTTTATAAACAGAATAAGAACAAATGTTGACAATCAATTTAGTCAATGAAAAAGAATAACCCATAATATCAACAATTGTCTGTAACAGAAGACCAATAGATAAATTTAGATCGTTCCTATATTCTGCTCTTAGTTAGGACCATTTTATGGACAAAGTGTTTCTCCTCCGTTCTTTCTCAATAGTCTTCAAGAGAAAAGAATGCGAAAATTTTTCTATGATTGAAGATCATGCTTCAACTAATATACTATAAGATGCAGCATGAAAAGCTCTATAATTTACAAAAGACTGATTACCTTATAGTTGCACTTATCGTTTTCAAAATAAACAAAATTTTGAGAGATCGAATTTTGAGCATTGCAAAAATTGGTCACAGAAAATTTTTCTTCTTTTGAAAACAGTTACAGTAAGTTATCCTGACATGATTGTAGACCTTTTCGCGTTGCATCTGTTGGTCTATTCTGTTTTTTCTAATAAAGCATTTCAGATGACGAAACGATGAAATAACAAAAAATGAATTCGTCGTATATCAAAAACACTATCAATTTTTCATGGTCGAAATTTGTTTGTCCAAAATGTTATCTATTTTGGAAATAAAAAATGCAACTATAAATATATGGCCTTAAGTAAAGTGTTGAGTTTTGCACGCTGTATCTTATGATCTATTTTATTTGTTAAAATAATGTATTAAGAGCTTGGATACTGCATTGAGAAACATTTTAGAGCACAAATGATAACGAAAAAAATCTTTGCATTCTTTTCTCTTGAAGACTATGTAGAAAGAACGTTTCTCAAAGCTTACTCTATGGTTAAGTAATACAACGCCGAGATACGAACTTTTGGTGCACTCTCAAGTACTTACTATTCATGTTGATTATTGATATCCGAATTGATTTAAAAATTAATTTGAGAAAATTAATATAATATAGAAGGGATAAAAGAGAAAAAACAGTAACAATAATAATATATCAATTTTATTTATTTTATTTTACCAATTGATAGTAGAATTTTCGAGCATGTTCAGTTATTCCCGGCTATTTTAATACAAGAGAAACAGATAAATAAATAAAGAATAACATCAATAACACCACATTAAATCAGATCTATCAATTTTTAATAATTCCAAGATATCAAATCTTTAAAAAAACCGATAATGCATAACCATATATTAAATATATATGTAGATGATGACCGATTAAAATAGATGGAAATAAATGAACATAGTCGAAAATTCTACTATAAATTGATATATTATCATTCTTAATGCATTTTTCTCTTTTCTTACGTTTATATTTATTGATTAATGCTTCCTATTGAAGTTTATTAGAAAATCGTTTTTTAACCCTAGTACGACCGAGCTTATTTAGGCTTTTTTTGCAAATATTCCTCTAATTCAGGTTATGAGATTTAAGATCTGATTTCATAGAGATCATTTCAAAACAATAATATTTTTTTATTTCTATGAAGAATTAAAACTACATTTCGCACTTCGTCAATTTTAAAAATTCTCAGACTACTAGTGTGGGTCAAAAATGACCCAGGTTGGGAGTACGAGGGTTAATCACGATTAATCTTCATAAAAAGCGCAATTTTTATGACATAGAGAGATTTTTCTTCCAAACGATGATCAGTTCTATGAACCTAGTTCTTTTTTTTCCTTCTCCTGTTATTCTATTGATTTTAATTTTATCGAGAAAATAAGGTCTATTCAAAAAATTCGAATCAATATTAATGATTCATGAAGATGAAAATAATGTACGAATATAAAAAAAAATAATAACATTAATACCACAATCAGAGGAGAATGAAGTTGATAAAGTCGCAGTAAATATTTTTGAAAGACAGATTCTTGCACAAAAACAAGTATTCAATATTTTCCATTTTATTTGCTATTTTTCTTCTTTTTTCAACCCCTTTCAGATTTAGACATTTAAAGTAGCAACGAGATGTCGTCCATCTATTATCTAACTTTAGTTGCTTTGTCTTCCTTCTACTGACATATGCATATGATTAGCCAAATGAAGAATAAATCTGATTTAGTCATATTTTTCAAAAGAGATTTCCCACATTCTAATATAAACTTTATCATTTCGCATGGTATCGAAAAAGTTCTTCTCCGTAATAGGGGTTTAATGTAATACTGTTTCTTTTATATTGTAGAATTTATTGATTTGGCTTCGAAATAGAAATATTTCATTCTTAAAACTATGTGATTTACTGTAGAATACATATTTCCATTTCCATTGTAAAATTCAGTATTCTAAGTTTTTTCAATCTTTTTCGCCCATCAGAATGGCATATGAATAGTTTCTTTATGACGCATAAAATATTTTAAATGCTTGAAAATTCGAGTGAAATAGTTCAAAATTTCTAACGAATTTTGATTTTTATATGTATATTGATATATACAAATAAACTGAATTGTCATGTTGAAAGCAGTTAGAAAAAGATGAAGTCTGTTAGATTGTATATTGATTAAAGATACTTATAATAGACAATCGAAGAGCCATAGTCATGATAATCTTTTCAATAATTATAGTCGATGGAATAATCAAATCTATTTAGTTATTTAGTTTTTCGCCAATTCCTAATAATAATATTATACTTCAACATTCAACATAAAAATAAGATTCATCTGAAAACTTACGAGGGCAAAGTACCATACTTTTAGAATTTACAATGCATAAAAAAACACTAATATACCATAAATCTCGAGATGGACCAATTATTTTAATGTCACTCAATTGACATAAATTCAGTTCAAACAATATGGCATGTATAATACGAAAATATGATAGTTTTCAGTCTAGAAACTGACTGTTTACGTAACGTGTTTACGTCATATTAATAAAGTACCCTAATGTCTTAATTAGCTACCGTGAAACGTTGCAGTAGTAAGTGTTATTTAATACTATAAATTACATCACTTTTATTTATGGAAGAAGGGATAGAAAAAGCCATCTCATCATCCATAGACGAGCGACGTGTATAAATGCCATACTGTATAGCAACGTATACAATAACTATGACAAATCAACTGGAAAATGAGTAGCTATTGATTGCGTTTTTTTTCGGGCAAGGAAAGATTATTACGAAAAGACAGCTGAATTTGATAAAATTTTACTAAAGACTTCGAGAATTACAGATTTCAAATCTGTAGATGATTTGTTCAAACATTCAAGTTTTATTTTTGGAATCTATAAAGATAAACTTTTCATAGATTTAGCGAAGGTTTACAAAATTTTATTATTTTTTTAAATATAGACCTTTCATGATTGAAAAAAAAATCAAAATTCGAAATTTTGAGAAGTCATTAGGAGATTGAAATTGTTCGGATCCGAAAGACTTTCGTCAAGTTCCATAAAACCTTGGCTATTTTCTTGTCATAACATTTGTTAATAAAATATACCTCAATATGACATACCTAAACAACGAAGAAATAATGCAGTACGAACTAATTGTTCAAGGTTGTCAAACGTAGTCACCCATCTGTCTATTACAATTACTGCCAGTTAGTTTTGGATAGATATATCATTAGGAAAGGAAGAAAATTTATTCCAGATGTAGCAGTCAAGTTGGAATAAACGTAGATTTGGCATATGATAGAATAGAAAAAGGACGAATAATATCGATACAATGTAATTGATGTGAAGTTGTTGGATAGTATGATTGACAAGAAGATTTTCTTCTACATTGTTTGGTAAGTATTCATCTATTATACAAATCTAAAGAACTTTCATTTTAAGAATAATTAAGAGAAGTAAATGCTTGTTTTTTTCTATCATGATTTGGCGATAGTTGTTTCATAAACAATCGTTTGGGATCGATCAAATCCGAAAAAATATGTACGATATGTTTCATATAATCCTGATCGATACAAAGTATAAGACAAGTCAAGTTAACACGGCGATGTGCACGACATCTATATATATATAATGTTCAGTGTGTGTTTGTCTGTTAATGTCGGGTTAAAGGGAATAGGCCTATAGGAGGGGATACGAAGATAGAGAGATAGAGAATGCATCTATAGGGGTAAAGGGGAATAGAGCAATAGGGATATGTTGATAGGAGATACAGATACACAGGATAGGAGATAAGAATATAGGGAAGCAAAGTTTCCCATTGTCTATTATCGGACCAAAGATAAAACACACATATGATACCTTACAGAAAAAGGAGAGCCGTGCAGTATCCACGGAGTCTCGCTAGTATACTACAATGCTCATCGTTACTATAAAAGAAGCGTTTTTGATTTGAACTATTACTTAATTAGTGACAGTTTGTTTCACAAATTACAAAACATCGTTCAAACTAACTTCGGTCAAAATGCATTACTGTTTTTCATTCAATATAAACAATAAATGATATAATATTCTTTTACTTGTTGTTATTGCCATAACAAATCTCAATGTTTAAACATCAAGCGACTAAAACGTAGATAGAGAAAAATTTTGTGGAAAGAATCAATGAAAAGTAAACAGTGAATTGTATTGTTCTTTCGAAATTTATTTGACGAGAGAATCTATCTCATGTATTGACACAACGGTAATGGCGCAGAAAAAAGCAAAAAAAGTTGGAAAGAATAACAGTACAATAAAATACGTTGTCAACGAATATTTTTGTTGAAGTGTTTTATGCCTTCTGACAACATTTTCAATGGAAAAGTAGATGGAGTTTATTCTTGAGTGTCAACAAAAAAAGCATTTTGTGCAGCAGAAAAATCGAGACGAAACGAGATGTCAACTATATAAATAGATGATGTGAACTCTCTTTGTCTAAATAACAATCAACTATACACATAATTTCACATTGGTAATTAACGAATCATTCAGTGGATAATGGATGGACAAAAAATAAAAGAAGGCATTCCTACAACATCAAAAACTTCTAGTTTAACTGCATCCACAACTAACAGCATTATGAATCTCCGCAAGCGAATTGCTCAAAACTATTTATTAATCTGGCTCGATGCTGGTATTGATCAATCAAACAAAGATTGCCAAAGTGCATTCGCACAATTAAGAAGCGTTGTAAACGACGTTAATATATTTACTGAAAAAGATAAATGCATCGATTTTCTTACTGAAATCGATGATATCAGAGCCTTCTTAATAGTAGAGGGTACAATTGGTCAACAGATTTTACCTCTTATCCATAATATTCCTGAATTAGATGGTGTTTACGTATCCTGCAGCAATAAAAATCTACATGAGCAATGGACCAAACAATGGATTAAGGTTAAAGGTGTATATACATCGATTACACCTATTAGTGAAGCATTACAAATGGCTGTTAAACAATGTGAGCAAGATTTCACTCCTGTAAGTTTTGTCACAGTGAATGAAGGAGCTTCGAATCAAATTTTAAATCAACTGGAGCCCACATTTATGTACACACAAATACTCAAGGATATTCTTCTTAAAATGGATTATGACCAACAATCCATCAAGGATTTTGTCGCTTACTGTCGGAGAGGTGACTACGGATCATCAATCAATATTACTATATTCGAAAACGAATATCATGCACATTCACCAATCTGGTGGTATACTTTCCCATCTTTCATCTATTCTATGCTCAATGGTGCTCTACGTCTGCTGGAGACAGACACCATCATTAATATCGGCTTCTTTATTCGTGATCTTCATCAACAAATCGAACAACTACATCAACAACAGGTTAGTACTTACCAAGAAAAGCCCACTACAGTTTATCGAGGACAAGGTCTATCGACCAAAGATTTTGAGAAACTCTGTCAAACAAAAGGTAGTCTGATGTCTTTTAATAACTTTCTATCCACCAGTACAAACCGAGAAGTTTCCCTTGGATATGCCGATGTTGCTTTAACAAAACTCGATGCTGTTGGCATTCTCTTTCAAATGTCTGTTGATCCTTCTGTATCATCCGCTTCATTCGCTGCCATTAGAGAATTTAGTTACTTCAAGACGGAAAACGAAATCCTTTTCTCTATGCACACCGTCTTCCGTATTGGTAAAATTACACAAATTGACAAAAACAAGCTACTTTATCAAGTGGAACTTACACTAACATCAGATGATGATGAACAACTTCGAACACTCACGAAATATATGCAAGAAGCAGCATGTGGGACAGGATGGCGACGAATAGGTAGCTTGTTACTTCATTTGAAAAAGTTAGATAGAGCTGAAAAACTCTACGCATTATTACTCGAACAGACATCTGATGAGAGTAATAAAGCATTTTATTATAATCAACTTGGGCATGTTAAAGATAATCAAGGCGATTATGACAAGGCCACCTGGTACTATGAAAGAGAACTTCAGATCTATCAAAAGACTCTTCATGCAAATCATCCTAATTTAGCTACTTCTTACAACAACATCGGTTTTGTATATTACAATATGGGAGAATATTCAAAAGCACTTTCTTTTTACGACAAAGGGCTTGAAATCTATCAGAAAACTCTTCTTACAAATCATCCTAATTTCGCTACTTCCTACAATAACATCGGTTTGGTGTACGACAATATCGGAGAGTATTCAAAAGCACTTTCGTTTTACGAAAGAGCACTTGAAATTCGCGAAAAAGCTCTTCCTTCAAATCATGCTGATTTCGCTCAGTCCTACAACAACATTGGTTTGGTGTATGACAAGACGGGAGAGTATTCGAAAGCACTTTCGTTTTACGAAAAAGCACTTGGAATCTATCAAAAAACTCTTCCTGAAGACCATCCTGATTTGGCTACCTCCTACAACAACATCGCTGGCGCGTATAACAACATGGGAGAGTATTCTAAAGCACTTTCTTTTTACGAAAGAACACTCGAAATTCGTCAAAACACTCTTCCTGTAAATCATCCTGATTTAGCTACTTCTTACCACAACATCGCTACGGTGTATGATAGCATGAGAGAGTATTCTAAAGCACTTTCGTTTTACGAAAAAGCACTTGAAATTTATCAAAAAAAACTTCCTGCAAATCATCCTGCTTTGGCTACTTCTTACAATAACATCGGCTTGGTGTATCACAATATGAGAAAGTATTCTAAAGCACTTTCTTTTTTCGAAAAGGCACTTGAACTCTATCAAAAAACTCTTCCTGCAAAGCATCCTAATTTGGCTACTTCTTACAACAACATCGGTTTGGTGTATCACAATATGGGAAAGTATTCGAAAGCACTTTCTTTTTTCGAAAAAGCACTCGAAATTCGTCAAAACATTCTTCCTGCAAATCATCCTGAATTTGCTCAGTGCTACAACAACATCGCTGTGGTGTATCACAACATGGGAGAATATTCTAAAGCACTTTCTTTTTTCGAAAAGGCACTCGAAATTTATCAAAAAGCTTTTCCTGCAAATCATACTGATTTAGCCCAGTCCTACAGTCACATCACTTGGGTGTATAGAAGTATGGGCAATTATTCGAAAGCACTCTCATTGTATGAACATGCTCTTGACATTTGGCAAAGTTCATTACTTCCAAATCATCCAAATCTGAAGGATGTGCGTGAAAGTATAGAATTTGTAAGAAATAAATTGTGAAATATTATTGGATAAATAAAGAAAAATCGCTTTCACTTAATTGAATTGCCTCGTTTTTTACTTTTTCTCGTGCGTGCGTACAGGAAAACTCTTTGCACTAATTGAAACACAATGGACACAACCGTCCGGCAAGGCAGTACGTGTACATACGTACATATATAACAGGCCTTCACAGACATGTTTGCATTTCGCTTATTAAGAGAATTTCTCTATATTATTAAAGTGATAATCATCTTGGAGCGTAAACCTAACATATGTCATTGTACAAAACACATACTTCGAACATAACTCTAAAAAGAAAAAAATATCGGAAAAAACAAATAAAATGAACTTATCCTTGAACTGTATTGACTTGACTTGACTTGATTGTTATTAATGATTGAATAGAACTCTAAGGGATGAGGAAATGAAAATGAGTTGTATTTATATAAGTGTATGGTTATAGGATTATCTAATTGCTGCAGTTAATTAATTATTGAATGTTATTGTGATTCATCTCAAATAAATGAGCAGAAATAGAGAGAATGGAGTTGTCTAATTAGTCTTGAATAAAATTAAATTATTTTATAAATATTGATTGTATTGACACTAATTTGAATAGATTATGAATTAAATAATGAGCATTTGTCTTAAGATAATATAAGGTATTAATATAATTTATTTATTCATAGTAGAGAAACAAAAATAGAATTACACTACTGGCCAAAAGTATCTCCCCTCCCCCCCTTGGGTCTCAGTCACAATATGAGTTGTATGTCTAATAACTAATGTATATATAGGTCTCAATGAATGCTGATCAGCGACACCGTCCGCATCCCGATTGCGTGAAGTATAAGAGAGTTATATAAAATTCGGTCGATTTTTCATTGTAATTTAAAACCTGAGTAACAAAGTATATGTCTTGTTTTCTATGAAATTTGTAACTTGTTTTTTGGTAGAAATGTGCGTCTGTGTTACATGAATTTCGGCCCACGGATTTTTCGGCCCAGATTTTCGGCCCGGTCCTAAATTCTGATGATTTTTCGGCCCGGGACGAAAGTTCGATAGGAATTTCGTACCAAACAGTAGTTTAATTAATTAATCATTAAATTAATTAATTAAATTACTGTTTGGTATGAAATTCCTTTCGAGCTTTCGTCCCGGGCCGAAAAATCACCGGAATTTAGGACCGGGCCGAAAGTCCAGGCCGAAAAATCCGTGGGCCGAAATTCCGGCCTCCCCATTCAATCTATAATGGACATTAAACGACACACGAGATGCATTATCATCATCTTCATTCCAGGATAATCTAAATGAAATCTTCTTACATATATTTCGATTTCTAACTGTATCTGACCTTTGTAAGATTTCTCTTGTTTGTCGAGCATTCAAAATAATCGCTGATCATGATGACCTTTGGAAAGCAAAATGCGATAGTAAGTCGAATTATCTTTTTCTCTTTTCTAAATCAACTTCTATAGCAACAAGAAAGTTTCATTCCAAATCCTACAAAGAGATCTATATGGAATGGATCCATGAAAAATCACTACGCAATCAAAAAGTAAATCTCCTGTGAACGATTCATATGCATAGAACTGCATGTGTTATCCTTGGACTACCTTCTTGTCCACTACACTCAACAGGTAAACATCAATTCATATCGATCGGTGAGTTTACTCAACATCCACACTCATCACAGGACATGTAAGATTATATTTCCTTTCCCACTTGCCAGGAGATAATCAACTTATCAGTTGATATCGATGAAGCAGCATCTGAATTGGTATCATTATTGGAAAAAGCATCTGCTTTTCAACAACAATGGTATTCACCATCTATACTAAAACAAATGATTCAATGATATTATTGATTCATGTGATTAAAAGCCTCTCATCCAGCAAATACTCTTCTTATTCCAACATTAAACATAGAAATCATCTAGCAAACTCATTTACTTGGAGCAGAAATATACGAAAAAGATTGTCTTCCTTTATTTTATCGAGTAATTGATCATTCGTTAATTCTGAACGCAGCAGAACAATATTTCAAAGTACAAGCGTTTGCCGATACTAGTGGCGCAGCCAGAGATTCCCGATTGGTAGGGCGGCGCCCTACCGCATTTAAAAGCTCCATCTACTATAGCTTAGATTTTTTCGGAGACTCAAAGGAGTTCCTTAATTTCTACCTTTTCAAAAGAAGGACAACTTCATGTATCTATACTTTTATTAAGTGAAATTACGTGAACAATAAAGAGAAGAGACGAAAATTAGACAACTAAATAAATAACAGTTATTTCAATAATATCCGACTGTTTTTATGATGAATGGTAAAATCATCAATTATTTTTTCACGAGCAACAGCAAAATCTCTTTCAATGGTTAATAAAGACAAATCACTCAATCAATTGTCGGACATACTATTATGTGCACTAGTTTTAGTTTCATTTTACTGAATGTTCGTTCTGTTGTGCTTGAATACATAGGAATAGTCATAGCACTGCTAAGAAGAAATACAGTCGTCGGGAATCCTTATTTTAATGGTAAGATGAAACAATTTGTTCTTCTCATCGTATACTTAATGGTGATAATAATTGAAATGATTCTAATGAAGATGAGGAAATCTGTTCTTGCTGTCTACTTGATGTTGACGAAGATAAGGAATGAGGTGAAAATCGATAATCAGTTTTCCAAATGTTCCTGAGGGGACGTGGATTCAGCTAAAATAATACATTGAAAATGCATGATTCTAGCAGTAATAAGCTATGGTTCAAACGATTTTTTGAGTATTCATAGTTCACTAGAGTCTACATGATGCACAGGATTTCAACTTATAAGTGATGAATCGCTTGTAGACCTTCTCTCGTCAACGTAATTCAAAGCACGTCTATTATTAATTATTCCCGTACAATTTCTCCTTGGATTTTGCCTAGAAAAAATAGTCGGTTACAATAATAGGAGAAAATCAACAGTAAGCAAAGCATTCGAAGATGTAAACAAAACACAAAAATCAATGATACCGAACTTTTTCAACTGACTTCATTGCTTTGTGGATTGGAAGTGGAAAGAGACGTTACACATACGATTAAAGTAGTGATTTTAAATATCTTTTCATTTCATAATAAAAAAATAAATAATATAAGAATACACTGAAGATGGGAAAACTTTTACACAGCGTTGTAATGTTCCTTGAAGACAGAAATAAACGTTTCCTCACTATGTACTTCAATTCGAGAATTTGTTAGATTTTCTTGAAAACAACTGAATACATAACAATTTTTTTTATGGTTTCGTAAACTTATATATTTTGTTTGATTCATTTTTAAGATCTCTTATATGAAGTCGAATTTAAAAAAAATGTTAGGCAAAATTTTATTTGAAATATAACTGTGACAAATGAAAAAAAATAGTTAAAAATAATTTTTATTCAACTTTAAAGAAATAAATTAACATAGTTTTAAAAGAATTTTTACATTTTTTGTACCCAAAGTAGTAACAGCAACATCCATCCAGTCATCCATATTGAAATCACCCACTGCAACCGAAACTGGATGAGAATTATAACCGGTTAAATATATCATTTGATTTGAAAATGTTCCATCACCATTTCCTTGAAATATGTTTATGCTATTAGCACCATAGCCAGCAACCAAAATATCAGTTTTATTATCTTTATTAAAATCGAGAATAGCAACAGATCTTGGATCAGAAAGAGGACCAGTTGAATATATTGTCATATTTCCAAATATTCCATTTCCATATCCAAGAAAAACTCCTACATTGTTACTATTACGATTAGTTACAATAATATCCATTTGCATATCCTTGTTAAGATCAGCTACAGCAATTGACCACGGACGAGAATTAATACCAGTTGAATATGTTAATTGATTTGAAAAATTTCCATTTCCAAGTCCTAGAAATATACCTATATTATTACTCTTACTATATGTAACAGCTAAATCAAGATGTTTATCATTATTAAAGTCGTTAACAATAATAGCTTGTGGAGCCGAGCCTAAATCGGTTGAATACTTTAAAGGTACTAGAAATATTTTATTTCTATCTCCCAAAAATATACCGACACCACTAACACTGCCAAAGACAACAGCTATATCAAGCCAGTTGTCATAATTGAAATCATAAACTATCAAATACCAAGGATAAGTTAAAGGACCAGTTGAAAATATTGTCGGAGTACTAAATGTTCCATTTCCATCTCCAAAGCAGATTGCTAAATCGTCTGAAAGAGAGAGAACAGTTGCAATATCTAGTCGACCATCTTTATTGAAATCATCAATACTGATCGAATATGGACCAGATAAAGCACCAGTTGAATATGTGACTTGCTGTAAAAAAATACCATTACTTTGACCAAGAAAGATCCCTATATTGTCAGTACCATAATTAGCTACAACGATATCTATTCGATTATCGTGATTAAAATCACCAACAGCAACCGCAAACGGTAATGATTTATCTCCAGTTGGATATACAGTTTGATTCGAAAACGTCCCATCACCATTTCCAAGAAACACACCTATACTGAAACCAAACAAATTACTTACGACAATATCCAGATGAGAATCGTTGTTAAAATCACTTATTGCTACTCCCCGAGAAAACGAATAATTACCAGTTGAATATTCAGTCTGGTTTCTAAAAGTTCCATCACTATTTCCAAGAAATACGCTTATACTGGAAGCATTCCCATTGGTTACAGCAATATCCAATCTACCATCATTATTAAAATCAGCTAAGGCAACCGTAGTCGGCATAGAATTCGATCCTGTTCGATAAGTGGTTTGATCTGAGAAAGTTCCATCACCATTTCCAAGAAATACACCTACATTTGAACTATTCCGATTCGCCACCACAACATCTAGTCTTGTATCATTATTGACATCACCAACAGCAACTGAATATGGCATAGAACCAGATCCGGTAGAATATATTGTTTGATTCACGAAACTTCCATCACCATTTCCAAGAAGTACAGCCATTGTGTAATCCTCATAATTGAGTACAACCATATCGATTAGATTATCTTGATTGAAATGACCAAAAGCGGCAGAATGAGCAGGTTTATTAGAAGAAGTTGAATATATTTGTTTATTTTTAAAAGCTCCGAAACCGTAATGAAGAAATAAAATTAACGTATTATCAAGATTATTTGCATTGATAACATCTAGTCGACCGTCTTTATTGAAATCGCCGACTGCAACCGAGCAGGGTCCAGAGCCAACTCCAGTTGTGTATGATATAGGACTTCCAAAACTTCCATTTACGAATCCAAAAAAGAAAATAATATTGTCACTGTCATAATTAGCTATTACTATATCAGAACAACCATCGTTATTGAAGTCACCCACTGCAACAGAATATGGAATAGTAGGATAACCAATTGAATATATTGTAAGATTATGGAAAGTTCCATCTCTAGAATTCAAATAAATAGCTATGTTTCCATCATCGTAATCAGTAGTAATAATATCTAAACGACTATCATTGTTGAAGTCGGCAACAGCGAGTGCGAACGGTGAGAGTATTGAACCACTTGAGTAGATTGTAGGAACTGTGAAAGGTGAATTGTAATATCCAAAAAAGATAGCTATAGAATAATAATAATAAAGTACAACTACTACATCCAATCGATCATCTCTATTGAAATCACCAAGAGCGACTGATATCGGCAAAGAATCCCATCCAGTTGAATATGTTGTCTGTTTGGAAAAAAATCCATTTCCATTTCCAAGAAGTACACCTATTGTGTTACCGTCGTAATTGGCAACAATGATATCCAGTTGATTATCGTCGTTTAAATCACCAATGGTAACAGAACACGGACCAGAACCCGATTCAGTTGAATATGTTATTTGGGATGAAAAACTTCCGTTGCCATTTCCTAAGAATACACCTATAGTGTTACTTTTATAATTGGCAGCAATGATATCTAGTCGATTATCACCATTCAAATCACCAACTGTGACTGCATACGGCCCGGAACTCAATCCCGTTGAATATGATATTTGAGATGAAAAAGTCCCATTGCCTTTTCCAAGAAACACACCTATTCTGTTACTGTTATAATTTGTAACAATAATATCTGGTTGATTGTCGCCATTCAAATCACTAATGGCGACTGAAGATGGTGCAGACCCTGATCCAGTTGAATAGGTTGTTTGTGACAGAAAAGTTCCGTTTCCATTTCCAAGGAGTACACCTATTTGGTTACTTTGATAGTTGGTGACAACGATATCCAATTGATTGTCGCCATTCAAATCACCGACTGCAACCGCATATGGTTCAGAACCCGATCCAGTTGAATATGCTGTTTGAGAGGAAAAAGTTCCATCACCATTTCCAAGTAATACACCCACATTGTCACTACCTTTATTTGCTACAACGATATCTAATCGACTATCATTGTTAAAATCACCAAGAGCAACCGAATAGGGTTGAGAATTGGTGCCTGTTGGATATTTAACTTGTATAGTAAAAGTTCCATCACCATATCCAAGAGATACGCCTACATTTTCTGTCTTGGAATTTGCTATAACAATATCCAATATAGCATCATTGTTGAAGTCACCCACAGCAACCGAGTTCGGATTAGATCTACCACCTGTTGAATATGGTGTTGGGTCAGTAAAATTTTTATCTGGACCTCCAAGAAAAATACCTACATTATAATTATCATCAATAGCAACGATTATATCCATCCAAGTATCATTGTTCAAATCTTCAGCAACAACCATTTGTGGAGAACCAATATCTATAGGATATAATCGTTGCTTTTTGAAAGTTCCATCACCATTTCCCAGAAAAAGACCAATATTATTATTACCATTATTAACGACGATAATATCGAGTCGATTGTCTTTATTACAGTCGCGTACAATCACTGAACTAGGTCGAGAACCAAATTTTGTAGCATAGGTGAGTTGACTCTTGAATGTTCCATTACCATTTCCAAGTAGTAAACCTACACTATCATCGGCCTTATAGCTTACAACGATATCCAATCGAGTGTCGTTATTGAAATCACCAACAGCCACCGAAATAGGACGTTTACCAGTTGGATATGTAGTTTGATCTAAAAAAGTTCCATCACTCTTTCCAAGAAATACTCCTATATTGTTGGTACCAGAGTTAGCAACAACAATATCAAGTTGATTGTCATTGTTGAAATCAGCAGCGGCGACCGCATAAGGGAGAGAATCAAAACCTGTTGAATACGTCATCTGGTTAGTAAAAGTTCCATTACCATATCCAAAAAGTACACCTATATTATTCGTACCATCATTAGCAACGATAATATCTAATATTGTGTCATTATTGACATGATGAATTGAGAGTGATAGTGGACGAGAAGAACCAGTTGAATAGATTTTTTCGTTTGTGAAACTTCCATTACCATAACCGAGAAAAATACCTATATTATTTTGATCATGATTAGCGACAGCAATATCCAACCAATTATCTTGATTAAAATCACCAACTGCAATAAAATAAACAGAAGAAGAAAATTTTCCTGATGTTATTGGTTTCTTTGGAAATGATCCATTTCCATAGCCCAAGAAAATATTTATATTAGTACTTTCATGTTGAGCAACAATAATATCCCAATGATTATCATTATTAAAATCACCTAATGCAATCGGTATTTCTAGAACTTTGTTACTAATCCAATCTTCACTTGGAGATACAAATACAAATGGACATACGAATTCTAAAATAAATATCGAATATTTTTGTTTAATTTATAGTAAAATATTCTTGCGAAACACTTGATCGTTAAGAGAATTGAACAATTTAGTTATTCTCATGTTAATGTACCAAAAAAAGTGAAACTGAAATGAAATACTTATGTTGATCTTCTCAATAAGTTGGTTTAATCAAGTCTCGAACAGTAGGTTTTCAGTTTAGAATTGTAACGAAGATATGAATTATTGCCTAAAACTCTGGATGAATTAACATTTATTGTCTTTCGATTGATAAATAAGTCAAAAAAACTTTACAATTTATTAAATACATGAACATAATCCTATGTCAAAAGGCCGAATATTCAGTTACGGTCTTCGTCCTATCAAAATAAAACACTGACAAAGATGAATGTATCAAATAAAGATTAGGTGTCATTTGTATGATATTGACCATCGAAGTTTCTCACCGATTAACATTTTCATATGAATATACAAACTGAAATAGTGTTACACAAATATATAATATATTCAGAAGAAATCCTAAATCTCTCTATTTTCTCGTTATTCATCATTATCATCATTTGTAAGGTCTAGCAAGATTATTTAATCATTGCTAACAATTTCATCATGAAAAAGATCTCAAACATAGCATTTACGTATTCAAGGAATGCATCAGCAATGTTATGTTTGAATTACTTTAGTGATTAGTCAATTTAACAGACTTATTCAATCAAGAAGTATAGAAATTTGACTAAAAAAATTGATCGTAAAACTCCACTAGTAAAATTTTGATGACAGTGAAGAATTTGTGAACGAATACATAGAAAAGTGTGCGTTTAAACATTCGAAATGATTTCGTCAACTATGCGAAAAAATATATTTAGCTCTTATTATGTTAACCCTAGTATTACCCAGGTGAAACGGTACAGTACAGAATACGGCGCCGTATTTTACCAGAATTCTGGTCGACGTTTTTCGACTGTATCTTAACGAGAGTACGACATAAATAGGGCCGTAAACGAGGTAGATACGGTACTGTGTTAAAGTATCAAACACCAGAAAGTCAAAAACAAATAATATAGTGACAAGTACAAGGGGGAAAGTGCAGGTACCAAGTACCAAATTGTACTTGATGGTGTTGAGGTGCTTATAGGATTTAGAGGATATTATATCTTTTTAAGCCTATTATTGACATAGCCTAGTAGCGTTCTCTATTAGATTTATTTCGATATCATAATCCTATTGAATGTTCTCTGTGTCTTATGAGAAATTTACCTATTTGAATAAATGATACAATTTGTTTCGATGTAGAACGATGATCTATCTATCTTCTATCTTCTATCCTCTATATACATAATGTTGAGTGTCACATCCGGTCCCTCTTCCATTGGTCAATTTTTTCAGCCAATCAGAATTCAGGTTAAAGTTCAAAGATTAAACGTCGAAGGTTAAAGATGAACGGTTAAGGGTCAAAGGTTGAGTGTTTACGATTGAAGGACCGGTCCCTCGCTCGGTAATTAGCTGATCGAAATGAACCAATCAGATCTCAAAACTGTTTTTTCTCTTATTTTCCCTGTGAAACATAGGGTTGTTCGGGCCAATTGAAAGTGCATGCGGACAAACCTTAGGTTTGGCCCGAACAACCCTATGTTTCACAGGGACAATAAGAGAAAAACATGTTCTTGAAATTTGATTGGCTGATTGAATGAACCAATCGGATTTTGAGACTCTGTTTTTCGCTTATTTTTCATATAAAACTTAGGGTTGTTCGGGCAAATCCTAGAGTTTGTCAATGTGCTCCTTCAATTGGCCCGAACAACGCTATGTTACACACGGACAATAAGAGAAAAATAGGTTCTGAAATTGTAGATATTTTTTTATAAAATAAAAAACAGAAATCCAAATACTCTTTGAAAACCGCATTTGAGACTTTTGATTCTATCGGAATGCATTCACTTACTAACTCTAGATCGTTACCTGAAAAAGAGCCGTGCATTTTGCACGGGGTCTCGCTAGTTTGTATATAATTGCACTAAATTAAACTATCAAAAGAGGTGCTGAGGTACCAGGGTGCTGGGTGCCAGCACTTTCCCCCTTGGACAAGCACCAACGGAATGAGATTAAGGAAAGAAATCTTAACAATCAGAACATGGAATGTTAGAACTCTATGGGAAACAGGAAAACTAGATCTAGTTAGAAACGAACAAAAACGTTTCAGATACGATATAATTGGTGCTTCATAAATTAGATGGATAGGAAAAGGAAAAACAGCTATTGGAAAGGCTAAAAATGTTTTAATTGGATATAATTAGGTTAGTCCACGAGTAATTACAGCAAGATTTAATGCAACTTCATTTAAAATCACGGGAGTTCATGTATACACACCAATTTCTACATCTTCAGATGAGGGAATTCAGACATTTTACAATTGCATCGAGAATACACTAAACTAAGGTCTCTAAAAGAAGATCTTATTTTTATGTCTAGGGATTGGAATGCGAAAGTTGGCAACGATAACACTGGATGGAATTCTGTGATGGGTAGATACGGTTTTGGAGATAGGAATGATCACGGAGAACGTCTCATAGAGTTTGCAACAGCACATAGATTATTCATCTGTAATACGAGTATCCAGCATAAAGCAGATCGAAAATGGTTCTGAGAATCATATGACGAAGTTCATACGAATATGATCAATTTAATTGTAGTTCAGCAAAGATGGAAATCTTCTGTAATTAACTGCAGAACATTTCAAAGTCTCCCACGGACAAAAAAAAAGTTTCTTTTTTCGTTTCATATTTGCTACACTTAGTACACTGTCTAGAAAAAACAAAATATACCACAAAATGCAGCGTGAAAAGTTCTACATTCTACAAAGAACAACTTATTCCGTAGTTGCACTTTTTTGTTTTCAAAATAGACAAAATTCTAAAGCACTAATTTTTGACAATTCAAAAAAAAAATGATTTTTTTTGTAGTGTCGAAACTTAGCTATACAGAATTTTATCTATTTGCGAACAAAAACGACAACAACAGAATAAGCTGATCTTTGTAAATTATAGAGATTTTCACGCTTCATCTTGTGGTATGTTTTGTTTTTTCTAAACAGCGTACTAAGCGTAGCAAAAATGAAATGGAAAAAGGAACCTTTTTCGGTCCGTGGGAGAATCAAGAGATTAAGGTATCTGAAGAAGTCATAGAAAATGTCAACAAATTCGAATACCTTGAAAGTCTTTTAACTTAGGATAGCAACTGCGCCGAAGAAATCAAAAGGAGAATTAGCAAGGCAACGGGAGTATTCGCTTCTTCAAAACATATAATAAGTGATGGAAAGACCAAGGTAGAAAGTAAACTAAAAGTCCTAACCATAACTGTGTTCAGTATTTTATTATATGCATCAGAAACATGGACATTAAAGGACAGTGATAAAAAGAAATCACTAGCATTCGAGATGAAATGCTATCGGCAAATATTAAAAATCAAATGGATAGATAAAGTATCCAATGATGCTATATGAGAAATAATATCCCGAAAAATTACTATTGTGGATATTATGAAAAAGAGGAAGTTACAATTATTTGGATACATTTGTAGAATGGATGATAGCAGACTAGTAAAGTAAATAGTATTTTCTAGAATGGATGGAAAATCTCGAGTTGGTCGTCCTTCTATTACAGACTGGTGTAACTGCAATATACAGGATCTTTTCCAACTAGCTCAGAATAGAAAAGGTTTGAAAGATCTTATCCTTTCATCTATTGGCCCTGACAGGAGATAATCTATGGGACTTATTTACTATTTATTTATACTCTCTTCTATGAGATCCATTTCTGAAACTTTCAGAAAATAATGTTCAACTATAGAGAAAGCTTCTCTAAGAGTTCTATGTTGATTCATTGAACTATCACTGAGTTCTGGGTCTCTAAAAGGAAGTAGATGCATTTTCTGCACATTGATGGTTGTAGTACAATGGTCTTAGTTCTTGAACGATTGATAAACCTCAATAAAATTTGTATGCAGATAGTTGGAACATGGTGCTACATAGTGATGGGTCGCCCGATCCAAAAGCTTCTTCCTCTCCAAAGTTGTGAGTCTCAAAGCAAAAATGGGTACCGTCCATCATAACTTCCTTCCTACTCAAGCAACCCGGGTTCGGTTCATGTCTCTGACCTACATTCGTAGTGGCGTATGTGTACACAAATTTTCAGACATCTTGCCCTTACAGTAGCTGAGATTCGACGGTGAAGTCAAAAATGACGTCGCTTGGTAGTACTAGGGTTAATGACTCTCCTTGCTTTAGGAAATCTAGTATTTCGAAAAAATATCAAAGTTAAGTTTTTATTATAGAAAGATGCAGCGAAATTTCTGCTTTCAGAATAAATATGGCTTTGGGGAAAATAACCATATTTTCACGAGCTTATTAAATCAATCTTTAATTCGACTATTATGTTTTCAGAGAGATTTTCACAATTTTTAATACTTTTCTGTTTTGGAAAAACGATGGTGCCAATTCAATGAGGATTGGATACAACACTTTTTATTCATCAGCAGGTCCAATGGCATTATCAACTTCCCTCTTAACGTGTTCTAAAACAGTCCACTGGAATATATTGAATAAATACTATGATATTATGATTTTTCGTAGATTCGGGTAAAAAAACTAATAATCTCTAGAACTATTTTATTACTTTTTGTTAGAACCTCATTTTCAGGCAAGAAAATCTAAACAATATCCATTTATTTCAAGCCATAGCCAATATTTTCTTTTTGTTTTAAAGCTCTAAATGAGAGTAAACTTTTGTTGGAGCAGATTTTGTTGTATTGAATTTCTGGGCTGAGAAACACGGGAGTCAATGTTACATGGATGTCTTTTTTGTGTTTATTGGAACATCATGCGAGATAAACAAGCTGAAACTTGGGCCTAGTAGGACATATTAGGCTAAAACTATCACTACAAGCTTTTCTCGTTAGAGCCACTCATAATTGAAAATTTCGGTACAAATGGCCTGTTTTAAGTGAAAAGTCAACCGCAAGCAACTTTCTTAATGATTTTTATAGTATCAAAATATTTTGAGTCAGTGAAAGCTTTATTTCTTTTCCCAAAACTCAATAACATGTCATTAAATACAATAGGATCGTAGAATAGTGTCTTATTTATCCTTTGGTGAAAAACTTTTAAGTTTTTTTCTTATCAAAACGCAATGAACAGTGGCTCACAAAATTATTCAAACGAGTTTATTTTCAATTTTTTTTGTCACGGTAAACGCTAACAAGAATTCAAATAGTGATTTTAATAGAGAATTTTATTTCCAATAAAAATTTAGGATGATAAAAGCGGTTGCTAGTAGAGTCCGGCGGGATCGGGTTTTTTCATCCCGATCCCGACCGCATCTGATTTAACAGAAACCCGTCCCGATCCCGGTCCCGACAAAATATTTTTTCGGGATTTTCAATGGCGTTACCATTTTCTGTGAATACAAATCATTCAGACTAAAAATCTGATCCAAGTATCTTCTCGGGATTCGTAGTCCCGATCCCGTTTTTAACAGGGATTCCCGCCCCGATCCCGTAAAATCGGGAGAATTTCGGGATTTGGATCCCGTCGGGAACGGGATCGGGTTCGGGAAAAATTTAGGGATCGGGACAGTCCCGCCGGACTCTAGTTGCTAGTCTTCCAGCGATGGAATCTCTAGAAAGCTCAAACCATAGTTTTCTAGAGATCCCATCGCTGGAAGACAAGCAATCACTTCTATCATTCTAAATTCTTATTGAAAATCAAATTCTCTATTAAAATCACAATTTAAATTCTTGTTAATGTTTACCGTGATAAAAACAAATTGAAAATAAACTCAATTGAATAATTTTGTAAGCCACTGTATATCAACATGCCAAAAATGTATACTTCATTTGTTGTACAAACTAAAATACCATATGAAATATAGTGGAAATATGCCATGTTACAATGTATTTTTTGAATTTGAATGAAAAAAACTTCACCGATAAATCGTCTTTAGTATTTCTCTCAAAGCATACATTCGAGATAGGAAAATTGAAATGACTCTCTCGCAACTCCAGGCATAATTGATGTTTTTTTTTTATTTTAAAGATCTTCATTAGGACTAATTATTCATCGAACGAACTCTCGAGACTTGATTTCTCGATTGAGACAAGTGATTTTACTGTTAATCCAGTCACTTTTTGTGTACTCAAAAAGTGAGTACACTCTAGAATCGGTCAGTGTGTCCGGCCGGCCGTTTACACGATAACTTTCGAAGGGATAGTCAGATCGTGATGAAATTTTCTACACAGTTCAGTCTCATGAATGTCTCGGTCGAGTTCGAAGATGAGCCTGATTGGACGAGCCCTTTCTGAGTTATTGCGAAAATACTCATTTTCCCCTATGATTTTCCTATGTTTTTCTATGGGATGATCGAGATATTGTCGCTCTGCTAAGAAACGTTTCTATCAGAGTCGAATAAAATTCCATTTGTTATATACCATTCGATAGAGAATTTTACGAGCTACAAAATGGTATATTATAGATAAAGAAATAAGAAGGTTAACTCACCTATTGTGTACTCAAAAAGTTGATACACTGTAGAATCGGTCAGTGTGCCCGTCGGCTGTTTACACGATAATCTTGAAAAGAGAGTCCGATTACGATGAAATTTTCTACACAGCTTAGTCTCAACAATATCTCAGTCGAGACAAGAAGATGAGCTTAATTGAACGGACTCTTCATGAGTTATTGCAAAAATACCAAGGGGGAAACAGCTGATCCCATGATTCCATGATTCTATTGATTCCAAATGATTCTAAATGATTCTGAGTGATTCCGAGTGATTCTGTGTGATTCTATTGATTCTAAGTGATTCCATCGATTCCAAATGATTCTATGTGATTCTATGTGATTCCACATGATTCTATGTGATTCCACATGATTCTACGTGATTCTACGTGATTCTGTCTGATTCCATGAGATATCATAAACTTCAATTTGGTATTAAAAAGTTTTCCAAACATCTAACTAAATAGAGATATATTCGGATTAGAGACTTCCAGTGTCATTTTACCCATTGCCCGCATGAGGGAGCGTTTTTAACTGCCCTATCTCTTTCGAATTCGGCCTTCGTGCAACGTGTAGATCTCTATGAGATATGAAAATTCTATAAGATTAATTTCCTTTATGTCTCTTGTTCTTAGTTGTATGTATTTTTTTGGAACTTTAGCATATGGTACGGGACATACCGAAATCTTGAATAACGACATATTGATTTAAGATTTTTCTTACTGATCGTTCTATTTGTGAGTAAATTCTTGTGAAAATTTCAATTCAAAAGAACATTTCCTTCCAAGATATGAAAGTCTGCAAAATTACCTCTCTTAAAAATTCTGATTTTTAGGTCTTTCATATTTTTGAAAAGAAACGTTCTTTTGAGCTGAAATTTTCAGAAAATTTTACTCATAAATAGAACGATCAATGGGGAAAATCTTAGATCAATATATCGTTATTCAAGTCTTTGGTTTATTTCATGTTACAGGCTAAAACTCTAATATAGTATTTACAACTCAAAACAAGAGTCCTAGAGGAGGATCGATCTTTCAGAATTTTTCATACATTATTGAAAGACACCTTATGCTCAAGTGTAACGGTAAATATATTTAATTCTGTTGATGACAAATGGAGACGCGGTTTTGAGTGTCTTACAACACGATGTTTATTTGACTATGTTCTACATCCAAATGTATTCATTTCACATATACCATGAGGTTATATACTAGAGAGGAAGAGGAAAAAGAACACGATATAAATATAGTTAAATTAGAAAGAAGAAAAGAGAGAGAGAACATTGAAAGAGCTGATAATTACAAAAGAGATCATATGAGATACTTCATATGATTTAAAACATACATCGATCTATCAGTAGTTACAGCACGCAATCAAACTATATCATTCATAACAGAGACGCACCATCAGTCAGACAATGAATGCACATCATTTCAAAATGGTATGTCTGCTGGCACGCTAAGCTATAAATTTAATAGATACTGGACAGCTAGAAATGTTCTCAGATCAGTAGCTTCAATGGAATTATTTGTATTCAAAAACACTATATATCTCCAGTTTGAAAGCTTCAGAAATCAGATGGTATTTACGAAATTTCTCGGATGATTAATATTCAAAACCAAGAAGCTAAGATATATTTTCCCTTTGCCCTTCAGGTATGAAGTACTCAACGGGAAACAACTAGAATCGATTTGATTTTCACCAATTTTAGGAATTACACTTTTGGTGCCAGTTCCGATTGTCGTTTCAGGCTTACTTTCGGGTAGTTCCTCATGTCGAAATCAACCTACAGGTTAGGTGCACGTTTTCTATTCGGTTTTCCCTAATCTTTACGACATCTGATCCTTGCAACAGGATATCAGCTATATCTGGTCGATATTGACCGAAAATTTACAAAACTAGAGATGATGAATTTGAGTTAGAAAAATAATATGAACCATGAAACTATAGTTAAAATCTCTTTGAAAACTCTCTAGAATATTGAATTTCAACAATATTTTCGTAGAACGATAGCATCGCTGCACGAGTGGATCAGTCTATCAATCCGGACTTATCGGATTTCATAAGGAATCGATCTGACTCTTATCGGAATTTTATGTATCAATATAAAATCCCATAGAATTCATTATAAACTATCGATCAAGAATCCATAATGTTGGAATTTTATCGGATCTTGTAGTCGGATTTGATAGAATCTGTGAATTATAAAGTAGCATTGGTTACACGGGATCTAATTGAAATAGCAGTAGTAAGGATTGGATCGTAAACTCTCCTGGCATTCAATCATCCGATTTTCATCTATCTGTGTCGATTGGTCATATCTTACAAGATTAATCAAATTCGGTGTCTTAGTGATAGAATAAGATGATTATTAAAAATATTTTCTAGAATAATATATCCGCAAATATAACTGTAAAATTTAAAATAGAATAGATCAAAAAATAAATTTTTGATCTCTTTACACTGATAACTTTGCGAAACATGTTTTTAGGCCTTTGGAGACGGAATTTTTTTCGAGCAAGAAAATTCTTTTTTTCTGTGTATTTCATCATAAATCAATCTTAATTTCGATTCTACAAAAAAAATTTTATGGGAACGAGTCTTTAGAAATTTTTTGAAATGTGATACAGTTCAACGTTCGTAAAATCAACTAACCATATTCTTGTAGAGACAGGAATGTTTCTTGCAAGATTTTAGACTAGCGAAATTTTCGCTGAAAATCAACGATGTTATATTTGTTATTCACTATTGATTAGCGAAAAAATAATCTAATTATAATCCGGATTATACCAAAAAAGTGTCTAATAAATGATTTAACAAAAACTAATCTCATATAAGAATCTTTGCGTTTCCAAATACCAGAGAATCAACATGGTTCCTTAAGGGGCCAACCATCCCCAAAAGGTTAAAACGTTTAAATGTATAAGTTAGTTCAAAAATCGATTTCTAAGTCTCTAAATATCTTTCATAGGATATTTTTTTAGAGGAACAAGATTTTGAAAAATACAACTAAAAACTCGCTTAAATACTAGTTTTCAATCTCTCAAAATTTTTTTATGACGCTCACATTAGTTGATGTTCTGTAAAATGTTGAGAGAGAACAATATCAAGGAGAATACATCCTATTCCGCTATGTTGCACATTGCGGAACTAGTTTCGCCTCAGGGATCAATTCCACCAATTCCGGAATTAATGAAATCAGTTCCGATTCCGGAGTTACTCGAAATTACAAGGAATTCCTATGAATTCCGTGTAATTCCGGAATTACTCGAAATTGTAAGGAACTCCTTGTGATTCCGGGATTGATAGAGTCAGTACCGATTCTGGAATTGCTTCCCGCCTTCACCCTCATGCTTGGTAGTGCTGTTACAGATTAATCTCAAACATGCACGAGCGATTCCGAAATTGATGGAATTAGTTCCGATTCTGGAATCACTTGGAATAGTTGAAAATGATTTCGGATATCCTAGGAATTGGTGGAATTGATTCCGGAATCGAAGTCTCTATAGATTTCATGCAATTTCGGAATCGGTGGAATTAGTTTCCTTGAAGGAACTGATTCCCTAATGTTCAACATCGCGGAATAGGATGACTGCTCGTGATTCTGTGATTTGGAATCAATCAAATTCTCAAATGTCTTCGACTGAATTCATTGTGATCGGAATGTTGCACTGATCGATCTGAATATTGACAGAGGACATTGTTGAATTTCAGTAAATTACCAGTTTTCGACCATTTTTTGTTGGAAAGGTGCGCAGATTGTGCAAAAATCGTTGGAAAAGACTGATGACAGTCAGTCTAGGAGTGTGAACATTATATTTCCTATATTATCGACATTTCCTGTATTGTGAATTGGTAACGTTGATTTCAACTCGGTCATTTTCTCTGCTACTGAAACGAGGTTAACTATATCTTTCGACAAATTCGGACAATAAACGGTTAATCTTTTGAACAGATTTCGTCTGAATACAATGGTTTTTCCAAATGTTTATCAAAGGTAAATTGGCAGGCTAGTGAAAAGGCCTAATCCCGCACTCTCCAATAAAAAATACTGCTTCCATCTTCTTATGTTTTTCAGCATAATTGTGAAAAGAAATAGGTGAAAATCTATTCAAATTGACTGAAGAAACATCCAGTTCTCGTAAGCTCTAGGCGAGTCTTGAAATCAACATCATTGATCTGAATTAATAAAGCGTCTTTCAGACTGAAGGTATGAGTCGATTGAGGACAGAAGATTCAGAAAACGGAAGGAAAAATGCAACCAGACATTCGGTATCCTAGTCCGGTGACCATTTTCGAAGGAAATCTATCAGAACCGGGGTAAAGTTAGTCGTGGGATATGCTTTCAAATAATTGCTTACTCCGGTTCTTTTTGGTACAATCAATGATTTTTTGACTGACTCCCATCAAAAAATCATTGGATTAGACCACAAAGATCGTTATTCTATGTAGCTTGTAAGAGTTAATATTTTAATGAAGTTATTGTTGATGATTAATCATGATCGGTCATTCAGTGATTCTATGTGATTCCAAGTGATTTTACATGATTCCATGTGATTCCATGTGATTCTACATGATTCCATGTGATTCTGAGTGATTCTATATGATTCTGAGTGATTCTATTGATTCCGAATGATTCCATGTGATTCTATGTGATTCTATGTGATTCTAAGGTCACAGAATCAGCTGTTTCTCCCTTGAAAAATACTCATTTTCCTCTATGACCCCCTGTGACAAAAATCTTCCTATACCCACTTTATTAAAAACCTTTTCCTTGAATAGTCAAATAAAAGCCCAACTATTCTATACCATTCGATAGAGAATTTGACGGGCGACATAATGGTATATAAAACATTTAAAGAAATGTCAGATTGTACTCTAACATTGAGAATACTTTGTCAGATGGGAACAAACCGGCTCGTCAACTTGATAGATGCCATTCATCATACAATTATTTTTTTCGTTGATCACTCTCGTTGATACCTCTTTGAAATAGAAAATTTCAGGGATTACAAACTGCTATCGATAACAGTCAGAAAATTAATGGGGTCTCTTCTCTCCCTCACCGAAATATTTTCCTCTTCCAGTTTGATGAAAATCCATCTCTCGTCAATTATTTTACGCTGATTTTGAAGACTTGCCCGTGAGAATACTCATAAATAAATATGGAAACCGCGGATTTTATCCGAGCGTTATGTGTACTACAGCAAATGTCTGAGACAGATGAGTCATTTTAGAATATCTGGACATCAAAATTATCATGAGAAAACTTTTCTATAAACATGATTTCTATTGACTCTCGCTCATTCAAAAGGATTTGTGGTCAAATACATCTCATATTTGAACTCTCCGCCTTCATTTACCCTAGGCAAAACCATTTTTCTCATAACTTGATTTTTATTGGTTACTGCTCAACCAATGGGATTTCGAGGCAAACGGAGTACAGATTTGAGTTCTCCGCAATAGAAAACCTCGAAGTAATATATCTGTAATCCGAAAATAGAGCTCTAATTGTGGGTTAATGAGCGCGTTGGCAACATTGGAACCACTTCCTGCATAATTATGTTTGCCATATAGGTGACTTAGCCTTCTTATTTCTTCATCTATTATATACCATTTTATAGCTCGTATAATTCTCTATCGAATGGAATATAACAAATGGAATTTTATTCGACTTTGATACAAAAGTTTCTTACGAGAACGGCAATATATCAATCTTCCCATAGAAAAACATAGGGAAACCATAGGGAAAATGAGTATTTTTGCAATAACTCAGAAAGGACTCGTCCAATCAAGCTCACCTTTGAACTCGACCAAGATATTGATGAGACTGAATTGTGTAGAAAATTTCATAACAATCTGACTCTACTTTCGAAAATTATCGTGTAAACAGGCGGCCGAACGGACACACTGACTGATTCTGGAGGTGTACTCACTTCTTGAGTACATCAAAAATGAAGGGAACGAAATGTCATAATTCTGTCAGATGAAATTTTGTACATTGTGACCAGTTTTTATTTGAAACCAGTCCGAGTTCGGTATCTCATATAACCGTGTAATTCTTCCGATTCTCATGGAGAGTACTACAGCAAGTCAAAACTCTTGTCTAGTAGGTAATATTAGGCTGAAACTTTTATTATTAGTGTCTTTTACTATAGCCATTCATTTTTGGAAAACTTCGTCTGAACGGTCCGTTTTAGGTTGAAAATCATTTCTGAGGGTAGATTGTTGAATAAGTGGCATTCAGGCAACTTTAAGTAGCAGAAAAAAGGCAATTCGATGTCTATTTGTTAAAAAACTCATTTCTAAGGCATAAACTTCATCAGTATTTCGCAAGATACGCTAAACTATACAAGTCACATAGCTTGCTTTGCATGAAATACAACAAACAAGTATTATAATCTCAAGTCGTCTCATTGAATTGGTACTTAAAAAGAAAATATTAGCTCATGCTACTACTCAACGAAAAGAGATTCTGTGTGACAGTCTTCGAACTACATTGAGAGAGTGTAGATATATGAATGCATGGATATGCTGACTATAGGGAATATAACAGTAAATAATTTGGTATCTATATTTTTTCTTCTCATCCACACCTTCAATATGAATTTGTAGCATGAAAAGCTTTCGATTGTTTTTTTTTCTTTTGAGTTCAATGAAAATATTTGAATAAGAAGGCTTTACTATGCTTCAACTAAAAGTTGAATAAGAAAAGAATAGAAGAATTGCATACCTGGTGGTTTTGGTGAAGTAAAGTAAACTATTAAAATGCCAATAGTCATTAATATGATTGTCAATAAAATTAAAATAAACATCAAAGCTCTTTTGTAAGACATTGATATTGATCGATCAACATGTATCCTAATGAAGATAATGATGAAGTTTGATTAAAGCCCGAAGAAAAGGTTCCTACTGTAACGTTGAATCCTCGCGCAGTTTTACATTATTGTTACCAACATTGAAAATGCTGCTTCGTTCTGTTTCATTCAAGACTGAATCTATGTTCTCCTTCCGATCGGCAGTATGCTGATGTTCCAAAGAAAATATTTTAGTCGATAAGTCACAATTAGTCATTAAAATTAGATTAATCTACAAGAAAGATGATGATAAAGAAAATAGAGCTTCGACAACAAGGTAACGAGTGGGTCATAAAGAATGGACCTCTCACGAGGGAATATATCCAACTGATAACAACCATCTGCGCTCATATTTTGTCCATTAGTAGGGCTGATAGTCTAGATAAATACTCTAGAAGAGTTCGTATCAATAGGTCTTTCTTCTGGAGTTATAGTCATTTTACTGAATTTTCAGCCTATCACAGAGTATTTTGAAAAAAATCGTAACAAGGATTTTCCGCCTGAAAATTTCCCCAATAATAGACTTCATGGTTCCTATTATATCCTGAATGTTTCAGCTCAAACGGATGAATTTTTCTTAAGATATGGAATATCACAACAACGGACTATTTCAGAAGCTTTAGATAGAAAGGGTGGTTTTTTGCAAACGGATTATCTCGGAAGAAAACCATTCGTTTGAGCTGAAACTTTCAAGATATAATAAGGATCATGAAGTCTATTATTAGGAAAATTTTCAGGTGAAAATTCCTTGTTACAGTTTTTTACATAATACTCTGTGATAGGTTGCAAATCCAATAAAACCAATATAACTTCAGAAGAAAGGCCTCTTGGCATGAACCATTCTAGAATTTTTATCTAGACTATGAGCCCTACCTATGGGCAAAACATGAGTTCAAACGGTTGTTATCAGTTGGATATGTGCTCTAGTCAGTATTTTACATATATCTCACATATAATTCACTAAAGAAAAACATATATTTTTAGCAATAGATTTTTCGTGGAATTCTCTACAAACATTATCGCTAATAATATCCATTATTTTGTGACTTACGATATAATGTTTTTGTCCCAAAAATACAACTTTCAAAAATAACATTATGTCAAATTTCTTTACTGCATGTTTTAATTCTTGAACCAATGTTGCTTTTAATGTCACTCTACTACAGATGATGACCTTTAAAAATTTTATCCTACATATTGTATTCCAATGGATTAAGATCCAAACGTATTTATACCGTACACAGCACCGTATCTACCCCGTTTACGGTAGAGCCCGCCGGGCGCGGATCCAAATCCGGGTCTAAAAACTTTCTAATCTTGAGGGTCCGGGCCCGGGCTCGAGTCAGAAAATTTTTACTGACCTTGTCGGGATTCAAAACATAAGAAAACTCTTCGTAATCATAATCTCGAAATCTGATTACCACCGTAGATCTACAAATCAGACAATATTTTCCTAGTTCTGCCATGTCCTTTAGAATAATAGAAAATCATAAGCGGAATAATCACAGTGATCATTTTTGTGTCACTTTGGTTGTTACTGATGAAATTGAATTATATCTATTTTTAAAGACTAAGATGGACTCATTATGGTATATGGTTAATCGTTTCTTTGACATTGGATCATTTCAAAAATTTCTAATGTGCTACTCTCGAACGAAAAAAGTAAAAAACCAGTGTCACGTATTTTGGAAGCGGCTATTAAATTTGAATTGAATAATTTCAGTAAGAGTATAGTTTCAATTTAGATCCTCAAAGATCAGTCAAGTGGGTTCAGATCCAGATCCGAGTCCAAAAGAGTTTGATCGACCCGGTCCGGGTCCGGGTCCAAAAATTTTTGGACCCGACGGGCTCTAGTTTACGGTTGTATTTATGCCATATTCTCATTAAGATACAGTCGTAAAATGTCGACCAAGGTTCCGATAAGATATGGCGTCGTATTCGGCTGTTTCCAAACCGTCTTGTTTCACTTGGGTCGGTGTTTGGTCTGTAATTCGGCCGATTATTATTATTCATTCTTATATGACATCTATATGACTTATTCTTTTTCTCTTATTTAATGACTATGCACTAACTAACTGATTTTTTTCTCGTTATGTCTATATATATATATATATATTATTGATGGTGCAGCTAAACTAAGATAGTACTGATATTGAGTTATTTCAATAAGAAAACAAAAGTATTCTCAAGTAAAAATCTGTAAAAAATTCACATCAGATTTGAAAATTCTATTCTAATATAAGAAATAATAAATGTGGAAACCTCGGATTTAAATCCGAGTGTTATGTGTACTTCAAAAAGCAAAAATACTTGCCAACCGGTTGATTTCGGTCAAATTGTGTCATAATAAATGAGAAAGAGAGCAGATGGAGGTTGACAGAAGCCAACTGCCTATTTGAGTCATGATTTTCTCCCGTCTAGTAACGACAAAACACAAGGTTGCTCGGAGCGAATTATAGAACATCCTCGAAAACCACTAAAACACGCGGACAACACTATGCTTCATCCTTACAATAGTGGAGAAAATCATAACTCAATAATTCAATTCTCTCTTCTCTCACACCTACTCTGTATCTCATTCTCCTATGTGGTCAGAGAAGAGCATTAGGTTATTTGGAGCGGATTATAGAGCACTCTCGAAAACCTTTGATCGGTACTGATAACGCTATATTTGACCCTTACAATAGTGAGAAAGTTTTTTTATGAAAATCGGTGTATGTGAATTTTTGAATAAAAAGAGACAGGAAAATGACATTTTTTGCTATAACTCAGCAATAGATTGACGAATCACTCTCATCTTCTTCTCTCGACCAAGATATGGATGAGACAATTCTATATGCCAAATTTTGACCTTAATCTCATGACTTTTTGAGGAGTTATCGTGTAAACTGCCGGCCGGCCGGACACATTGACGGATTCTAGAAAGTACTCACTTTTTGAGTACACAAAAACAAAGATAAAAGCTTTCAGCGCAATCCCTACGGGATTAAAAATGTGAACCACGATGTACCTGTTGGCATTTAAATAAAGAGATTATTCAATAATATATTACTCGACGTTTGCTTTTCTAGCTACTTATTCCCTAGACTGAAAGACTAGAGTCTAGAAACGGGAATTCATTTTTCTGCACGTAGCGTTTTGTCGGTAACATGGCACAGACGACCATTTTTTTGGCACAAGTGGCCATTTTTTTTGCTCAAGTGACCATTTTTTTTGGCACAAATGACCATTTTTTTGGCATAAATGATCAGGTACCTATGGCACAAATGACCAGGTAACTATGGTAAAAATGAACATATCTTCTGGTACTGCTCATTAATTTAATGCTACATAAATAGATACTTTAAAAAGGACATATTACCTAGGCTGAAAGGCTAGGGTCTAGAAGCGGAAATTCATCTGTGTCTGTAACATAGTTACCATATGGTAACTATGGTTCAAATGACATATTTCGCCGGCAGACGTTATGATGGTTAATTTACAGCTAATTTGTTTTAGAATAAATTTTCATTATAAAGAATATAGAAAAAAAAAAAATTTTAATATATTTCCAATGGCGCCAAAGCTTATTTTTATTATTTTTGTAATTATTATTTTTTTAATTATTATTTTTTAATTATTATTTTTTTAATGTATTAGAAAAAACAAAAATAGAAAATGAATAAATAAGAGCGCCGTGACCAGCAAGATATATATATGTATGTCAGCATCAATGCTCATTTATAAATAAGCTTTATTTTCTTATTTTTTGTCGCTATGATTATTATCTGAAACTGACGACATTGTTATATGATATAGTGTGATTGGATTGTTAATCAATGTTGTGCTAACGAACAGATGCTTTTTCAATAAATTAGAATTTTATAAGTGAAAGGACAGAAAACTACAACAAAGAAAAATGATATTCTGTCAAAAATATGATGAAATTTTTTTTTTTTGTAAAAATAGCGCTTAAATATATAATAATTATCAAAATTTGTGTCGTTTTTTGAAAGAACATTATTTTTCTTTGTTGTAGTTTTCTGTTCTTTCACGTATAAAATTCTAATTTATTGATAAAACATCGGCTTTTTGATACAGTTGTGAGCGATGATCTAATCACAAGAAATAATGAAACAATGATTCTCACTTTTAATATAATCGATTCTTAACGTTGATTATTGTAAGCATAGTAAATAGGTAATCTTCATAATATTTTCGAGAACTGTTTAGCTCATAGCTCGAATGATCGTCATAATAGTATTTTCTTACATACAGCTAACGATCATAAATCTATTTTTACAGCTATAGACAAGTATATCGACATCGCTATCCTGCAAGTCTAGGGCCAAGTGAATCGGCTTTCGATGAACGTTACTTGTTTCTTTTGTCTGTCACATCTGTGATATCTCGTTGCTAAGGATGTCTGTCACGTCTGTGGGGAGGGGGGGGGGAGTCCAAATTTCTACCCCTAAACACTTCAACACTCTCTCTTAGATCGTGTTTCACAAAATACTGCTGGTGATAAAAACAAACTTTGTTTACAGTGAGTTGTGCTTACACGAAAAGCACAAAAAAAATAATTATTCTTACGCTGTCTTCATTCACAAGATATGAAATACCTATTACCTTTTTGTCGTCAGTTTTGTAATTTTTTCACGTATTTTACGTGTTGTAATGGTTTCTGTACGTATTCATTCCATTCGTTTTGATATGCAAAAAGCGAAATTATTCGCTTGTAACGAGAAAAAGAAATAAAGAAAAATATCCTGACTATAGAATAGAACGAGTAGAACGTGTCTTCCAATCATCAAAAATGGCACTTATATATATACTGTCTTGATTGATAGTATATCCTATGATCGTTACCGTTCTTCACCAATATTTAATTTTGTTTTATGTATCTTATCTTTTTAGTGACATGTGAAATATTTGTTTACCTTATAACGCACTTTGATATTAAAGAAAAACAATTCATCTGTAACGAGAAATCAAAACGTGAAGAAGAACAAAAATTGTGTAAGCAAAGGATCCGCTTAATATCTCCTGAATGAAACACTTTACATAGATTTTTCTTGTATCTCTTTTATCTATGTTATTATACGTTCTAACGGGTAGCGCAGATTAAATGGATCTCTCAGTATTTTGAATTTTTTTCATCTATAATTCGACATAGAAAAAAAATATTTTTATAGAAAGATTCTTTGTCAAATTCTGTACAAAACGTAGATATTTTTATTATCTTAAATAGTCTCCATTATTTTGAGACACGCGATACAATCGATTGGTCCAAGAATTACAACTTTCAAAGACAACATTTTTTCGAATTTTTTTTACAGCACGTTTTAATTCTTGAATTAGTTTTGCTTTGGATGTCGCCCTATTCCAATCAATAAACTTTTGAAATTCATCCCATATACAGTAATCGAATGGATTCAGATCAGGACGATTGGGTGGCCAATGATTTTTATTGATAAATCCTGGAAAATTGTCATGGCACCATTGTTATGTTAAATGATGAGTATGTGATTTAGCACCACCTTGTTGAAATGTCCAGTCGTTTCCGAAGACGTGATTTCCATATTTAAGAGCCACATGAAGTACCTCTTTGATGTATCGTTCATGATCGAGCGCACCTTGTTCGAAGACCACCAATGGAGATACACCTTTTGAACATACACCAAGCCATACCATGACTATCTTGAGGGTGAGGATGTGGGGTGAGTTTCAATAGAAGAATTTATTCAAAGCTTCTTACGACGCGTTTCGAATGGGGCTTAATCCATTCTTCGTCAGGTAAGTTTAGAATAAGTATCTACATACAAATAAAATATTCAAAATTCATAGTTAAATGATCAGAGGTAAAGATAACCTGAGCATAACTACCACAATTGTTTTAGTATTTCATAGTTATTGATATTAATTATCAAGTGGCAAGTACTAGTATAACAGACTTTTTGTAGAAAATGTATACGTAGTACAAAGATATACTAGAAAAAAAAATGTCGCTACAAATTTAGCGTGAACAATTGCCAGAACGCTGTGTATAGTTTTCAGCCAACATGTGATAACGACCTTTGGTCTAGAGATATATCATCTGGTTGTATACATGATCTGTAGAATTTAAAATCAGAAGGTTGAAATTCAAAGAAATTGAAATATTTAAAAAATCGTTATGTTTTGCTGGTAGCCATTAGTGGAGAATCCATATTATCGATAGAAGAATATTGAATGTTTATTATCTGTTTGGTAGCTTCTCATTCTTGTTCTTCTTTCAATGTAGATTCTGTGTGAAATGTATGAGATTAAAGCTATGAAAAGTTTTTTTCTGATAAGTAAGCATTGAGAAAGTTTATTAAAATTTTAATATTAGTATAAGTATGGATAGGAAAATGAATATTTTCAAAGAACAGCTTTTAATTTAATGTTCCTGGATTATGAGATGATAGAGTATAGCAACGAATATAGAATGTATATAGTTGAAATTACAAAAAACTGATGTTATGATGAAATTTAGATTATTTTAATTGCATTGATTAATGGATTAGACGAAACGTTGATAGGTTTCGTTTGAAATGGCTTTCTTCTTTTTATATTTACCAACACAATGGATTATTATTGGAACCGTAATAATGATGAATATCGAGCATAGAAGTTAGAAAACCCTAAATTGAGATATGAAGAGGCAATTTTAATTAGAGATCCTTTTTTTTTATAAATGCAAATAGATAATATTTGAAATAGTTTCTTAGATTATGTTTAGATGTGTAGAATTTAGAAAAACAATGAAAAGCAAAATGAGTATCTCACCAATAGTTTTCCATATTTGATAATAAGTTTTTGAGAAGAGAGACCATTAATTTTGAAAACCGTTGAAAGTAGTATGTTATACGTTGAAACCATGTCTCTTTAGAAGTTTTTGGAATAAATTCAAAATTATTTTGTTGTTGATTATTGTCGATTGGCTTTGGTTCAGTTACAAAGCCGAATTGAAATTTTGGAAATTTGCCCATGATGCCATCTATAATACAAGGCTGCATTTGTTAACTAGAAGAGTTTAAATATATCTGAAAGAAGAACAATAGCAAAGAAGATGAATTTCAATGAAGATTGAGACGAAATACAACATTACTAAATTGTCTTTCACATTTATCAATAAAAAGTAGAAATTATTCAAATGCCACATACCTTTACTAATCCAAGAATGATTAAAAAATTCAGAGTTCACTAGACATTTGTTTGTTAACTACGAGCATAATCGCTATTTTGAGCCAATTGTATTATTTAATCCCTGGTAGACAACTCGCCCATTTAAATTTTATATTCTTTTTACTTACTTTGAAAAATGAAAAAAAATAAAAATTATTAATTAATATATATATAGATAAAGCACTAAACATGAAATAGAACTACCACTTTCCAGGTATTACACATTTTTTATCTAAAAATTTATCAGTTAAGTTTAGAGGATCTGCAAAAATAAATGAACTCAAATCTAAATAAAATAATATAAGTTCTGATAGTAATATATAAGTAAGAATCTTTTTCGATGGATGAGAGTTTCATGAACATATATCTATGCTTTTGTATAATGGAAATTTGTGATAGTTGTACTGTTTGAAATCCCTTGATGGTATGCAGGTATGAGACAGATTACCACAAATACGTTATGGTTGTTTTTTTCCTATTATTGATATAAATTGTCAAGTGGCGAGTATTCGTATAGAATGAATCACGAAGCAGCTATTTGAATGTTCTTCATTTACGAATTAATGTCTATGTCCTTGTTTCTTATGTATTACTTTGAGAATCTGAAAAAAAAGGAGACAATTTAAATTATTTTAAATATTTGATATCTTCAACTTCTCAAACGGCTTCGTCGTGGACAATGTAATCATGACGATTATGAGTTACTGTTAGCACGAGTTGTAGGACAACCATCAGTAGACTCTCTATGTGATTCACCTTGGAATAAAGTAAAGCTTCCTTTTTATTTTAAATAATTATCTATCTTCGTTTTTTCAGGCGTCCATTTTCGTATTCCGAAATGAAGTACGGACACAATTGAACAACAAGGCAGCAATTCATAATGCGGCAGAGATTAGACAAGCACTTATGGTATGTATTGCTCAAGACAGTTGTAAAGGCAAATCAATTGAAGATCCAAGATTAGTTAAAAAGTTGTTAGAATTGTGTGATAGCAAAACAGAGTATTTATCTGGTCTTTTACCTTTGGTTCCCGGAATGCCTGTTATTTTAATACAAAATATTGCTATAGAACTGGGTCTTATTAATGGAATGAATGGAATCTTTCGGCAACTTGTTTATGAAGAAGATTCTGTTTCAAAAGACGTTATTTCAGAAACATTTCTCAGCAATACACGATATATACGTAAACCTTTATACGCCATAATTGAAATCGTTCGGTCGAAGATTGAATGCAATTTTGAACAACTTCGGTCAAATCTCGTCCCAATACCATTAATTGAACAAACATTTCTTATTAATATTGCTGATATTTTACCAAAAGATAAGAAACCAAAATCAGATCAAAAGACAATTTTATCGGTTAAGCAACGTGCATTACCACTTGTGCCTGCATATTTTATTACAACACATAAAAGTCAAGGTCAAACTTTGAATAATATTGTTATTGATTTAAAACTACCAAGCAGAACTGATGATCTTGCCGCAATTTATGTACCATTGTCACGTGTGAAACGTTTGACTGATTTAATTATTTTAAGACATTTCGATTACAAAACTTTATTAATGAAACCAAGTAAATCGCAACTTGCTGAGATAGAAAGACTAGCTAAACTATATATAGAAACACAACTGCGTTTTGCTCAATGGTTCTAACCTTTTTTCTCTTTAACAAAATCTGCATGTAATTGTTAGTACTTATAATATTATATTACAAGCTTTTAATAAAAAATGTTCTATCTCAAACAATTTTAGAAAATAGATTAAGTCGTTTTTTTCCAATGTTATTTCCAATGTTACGAGTTAGGGAAAGACATTTGAATTACTTATCTGTATAAAGAGTCTAGATCAATTCCTCCCGCATTGTTACTTGCGAAAAAAATACTTCTGCCCTCCACAGTCGAGGGCTAAGTGAGTCGAAACGACGAACGTTACTTGTTTCCTACTACGAGCTGTATTTTCCTCATTGTTAACTTCTTTCTTGTGTAAGTGAATACCGATAAGCTTCGATGAAGGAAAAAAACATTTGTGTCACTCATAGTTCTTTATATTTATCCCCATACAATGAAGTTTCCTACTCTACTATTTTCCAATTCAATGACATAAAAATGATCTTTTCGATCAACTAATTTATTTGGCACAGTTAGTCACATCAATTCAATCCCATTGATCAAAAACTATTCCAGTCGGAGACGACGGCCGTGGTAAAAGGCTGCCAAAACCTTTCTCATCAGCCACAAGTACACCTTTTTTTTTGTTCCTTTCATTCATTTCATTGCATGATGGTTGTAAAGATCTGATACGTATATTAACTGGTTCCATGTGCATCAACAAATCAGCCAAAGGTATAAGATCATTTTTCAATTAAATCAAAATGAATTTTCCCATGATTTATGGATTTTTCCATGTCGTTATACATACACATGTGATTTGTGTTCTTACACAAAACTATGTCATTTGACTCAAAGGCAAAGAATCACACCTTTTTCTCTCCATTCTGTTCTGTACAATGACATCATCGCAAGTATACATACAAGATGCGATGTAATATTTCTTCGTCATATTTATTATTCTGTCGTAAGAAATGAAACGTCGATTTGGTGATTTCTACTCTCATAAAAAACAACCGAAAATATCACACAATAATTCTAACTATTATTATTATCCTCGATCATCATTAACTAAACTGGAAGATTTATCCAATGAAATATTCTTTGAAATATTTGAATATCTTGATATTTATGATATTTTTCCAGCATTTTCAAATTTAAATCAACGTTTTCGAACGTTACTTCATCATTCTACATTTCCATTACAAATTGATGCTTATAAATCCAACACATTATTTCACCAATTCTATACACAAATTGCTGTACCTCATAGTAAACGACTTATCTATCTACGTTTATCTGGCAATCGATTATCGGAAGCAGTTTTCCAAAAATTCTTCATCAATACATCATTCGTTTATCTTCAATCACTTGTGCTCAATGATATTAATTGTAGTTTCATTCAATTAATCTTTTTAAAACTCGCCATGATACTGCAACTTGGTAATTTCCAAATCGGTTTTATTTCAGATCTCTCTCTAAACGAACATGTTCCGATCCCATCGAAGAATTCATTTGCTGGTAATAATTATCCAAATACAATCAAAAATTTAAATCTTTCTTTTAGTTGTACTATTCGAGTATTAACACATATTCTTTCCTATACACCTCAGATTCGTCGATTGACTTGTAAGAAATTGTATGGAGACGATATAAATACTAGCAATCTAGTTCCAATAAAACTCAGTCATTTAACATATTTCTTTATTAGTGATTGTAGTTTATCATTTATCAATTTAGAAACCTTGATTGCACATCTTGCATGTCCTTTAGAGATATTTAAAATTGGAGCATGTTATGATGAGATTTATTATTATGCTCATGAATGGGAACAATTCATCGGTAAACATTTGCCTCAATTACGAGATTTCGAATTTCATTATCAAACGACTAGTGATTATCGTTCAATGAATCTACCAGATGAAGACTTATGTCTTCAATTTCAATCGCCATTTTGGATTGAACGACAATGGATCTCTGAGCAATACATTAATACATATGATTATGGTTCAAATCCTATGTATTCAATTTCTCGTTATAGAAATAAATGGTATCAATCAAATCAAAATAATTTTAGACATTCTTCTCAGGAGATTGGACTTACATTAAGAGGTGACGTTTTCAGCAAATCACATCTTTCCTCGATTATCAGATGCCGTTCGTTGATTACTGTATTATATATGATTAGTTTTGATGTTGATTTATATTCGCATACTAATAAACTAATTGAAATTCTTGATCTTCTACCAAATCTTCGTGGATTACGAATCAGATCATATTCAACAGTACCATTACCGCATGTTATTTCTCAACAAATCTCTATTATTCAATCATCATTCCATCGAAATCGAATAAACAAAGTATTTATTGAAAAAATTAGCTATTCGGAAGAAGTTTTAAGGTGCACGCAAATCAAAAATAAAGTAAAAAAATTTTTTTTTGAT
>JAJEKB010018971.1:0-99162 GCA_022393335.1 Macrotrachela quadricornifera
AATATATCCAAGTGAAAAGAGAATTGTAATATTGAATTTGATTTTATAGATAAACATTTGACACCATAGTAGAAAGTGAAGAATGGCAGCTATGATAGAGATGGAAAAAATAGCAGTATTTTGTGATTGATTTAATGAATTCCAACCACCTTGATGATAAAATGATTCATTTATCATTTTCCTGTATTGTATCAAAATAAAATTCTGTAATATTCCGTAATAAATATAATTTCTATGTCTTTCTTTTAATTTACACTTTCGGAAGTAGCATCATTTCAATACAGGGTCTTTTATGTATTCTCTTTCATGCATGTCATATTTACATAATATATATATATATATATGTATCTAAATCTACTTTGATAAGAACAAAGAAACTGTGTAAGATTTGTGGCATAAATGAAGTTAAAAGTCTCTTTTTTCATTGAGCTAATGTCTTTAAATAATTTACGTAGTGCATAGCAATAGTAGTATTATCATCACCTTATTCTCTTATAGAATGCTGAAAGAAATTTTATTTTTTCTATACAATGTTAGAGAAAAACGATGCTTTACTTTTCTATACTATTGCATCATTATTCAACTCATATAATAAATAATTACAAAATTTTGAAAAAGAGCTATTTGTTATGATATACCATGGTTATGCAAATGCTCGTATTTTTTGAATAACTTTTGATAGAAATAAATTAGAGAACTGCGGTTTATACCGTGGGAAAGAGGAGATGAAGATGCATTGAATCATATAATATAGATTTTTCTAACCTGTTTCCTGCAAGGTTTTCAATTGACTCTTAAAAGAATAAACCAATCTCGTTAGTTGTTTACAGCAACTTTTCAATAATCAAGTTCCCAGCCAGATCACTAATTGAAGATATTCAAAATATGAAAGAATTACATGTTTAAATTTATTTATTTAGGAATAATATATATACTAGTTGCATTTCTACTGCAATTTTCTAACAAATGTTTTGCTTTTTCTTTTTTTTTTTTCTCATATAAAAGTGTCTGTTAGACAGTCAGCAAATTGAATAAAAAATTGAAGAAATCATATTATAGCAACTTAATGTATTATTCAATACTTCTTTATCTCTTCTTTCTAATGGTATAAAACCACAGTAATCCTACTTTACTTTTATTGGAGCCTATTCAGAAAATGCTCACAAGCATTCATATTGTCACCACATATGTGAACGAAACAGATTTTATCGAAATTTTAGTACTATTGTATTGATTGAACAGTAATCAAATAGCACAGAAAAGTAGAGCACCGTCTTCTTTCTCATCATATAAAAAAAGAAATTTTTTTGCAAATTTTCTGTAAGTAAATAAGGCAATGGTGTTACTGCTTTTTTGACATGTCTTAGGTACATTATTTTATTTGCCGGAAATGTCTATTTTTTATATGAACTTTATTTTTGTCATTTAATGCATGATGAAGTTTGAAATTCTATTTATAAATGTTCAATTAAATAGAAACTACAAAACATAACCTACCTGATTCAACATACATTGAGACAATATATGAAATAAATATTCTTAAAAGTTATTATTCTGCCTTTACAAACTTTTATTTTATATTACATTAAAGTAATACTTCATACACTGATTCTAAAAGTCTTTATTGTTTATTAATGTATATATATATGTATGTGGGTATGAGATTAGTGGTAGTATTAAAAATATGCTTATGATTAGGCATTGGGATTATGGAAAAGTCTAGTCTACTTGTTTTTTTTTATATAAGCGTCCAGTACCATTGTGTTAGTATTATGTAAGATTAGTCTTTCTTGATAATTTGTATAGTAGTCCTCAGTCTTTCAAGATCTAGATTATTTATGACGTGTGACTTTCATTAAAGTCATCTTTTATAATAGATCTCGTCTAGATTCACATAAATAATTCTGCATTTTACATAAAAAAAAATGAAATCTCATACATTCTTATAGATGTTCCTAAATTGATATGGTCTCATTCAAATACACGATTCCAGAGAAGTCACATAGAAGTTAGCCGTATACAAACTACAGTAAGAGGAAAGCAGATCATAACTCATTGCATTTTCAATTCAATAAGCTCAATTGATAGAAAACATTATTTTACAAGTGTCCTGAAGTTTTCATATTATCGGGTTGAGTTTTTCTGAGTTATGATTAGCGTAAGGTACATTTTTTTAGGTCATATTTTTCTCCATAGGTATGCTCATCTTTTGAAAATTTCAGACAAAAAGTAGGTAGAAAATAACTATTTTTATACCAAAAAATAGAGAAGGAAGATTCTCTATCTGTTCCATACTAAATCAAATTCAAAACAAGTGATAATCATAGCATTTGAAGCTGTATAATACCTTTTGTACGACTATTTTTTGCACTGGGTACAGATAAAACTATGTCTTTATAGTTCGTTCAGTTGAGAATTTCAAGTGCTACGGCTTTTCTATGGTTCATATTTATTAGTCTTGCCTTTTTGAAAGGAAAAGAAGCCTTTTTTTATCGTTCTCCACTAAATGCTGAATATAATACCATACTATCATCTAAGTAAAAATTGACTCAATTTTCCATTTATATATCGCGAAGGGCATTTTTTTCTTTCTTCTAGTCTAAAAATAATTATGTTTCTCTCCGACTTTTTTTGCCTGAAATTTTCAAAATACGTGCACGTCCATCGGAAAAATTTCCGGAAAAAAATAAACCTTACTTCAAACATAACTCCGAAAAAATGCAATCAAATAACGTGAAAATTTCGAAGCACATGTAAAAAAATATATTCTCTATCGATTAAACCTATTGAAATGAAAAAGTCGGAAGCCACGATCCTCTCTACTTTCATATGTTGTTATACATTGAAGTAGGATTTTTTGAACACTTCTTAAAACTCTTTTGAAGTAGAATGAAAATCTGTTTAGATGAATAGATAAAATACAATTGCTTCTTGTATTTATCTGTTTTCCGATCGCAGAATATGATTCCTCATATTAATTTATTTATTCTATACGATATTGTAAAAAGGAACGTGGACTTGACTGAGTGTTTTAGAAATAACTCAAAATATCTGGTGTTGTCCAACTGAGTTTTGATGGATACACTCTTGGATTCTCCTTCTCCTATTTAATCACTCATCATTTCGCAAGAACATCAGAAGTGATTCGTTGATAAAAATTTCCACGATCCCAGATTAAATTTTATGCTTTCTCTTAGATTTGAGGTCCCTATAGAAACGTTGCTATATGTATACACTCTATGATTTGTAATGGTGCATTCGATACAATGGACACAATTGTAAAAATGGCACGTTATTCATCGGATATTCACATTCTAGATATAATAGAGTCCTAGAGAAAAATACAAATAATACACATGTTATTAGGACACATACTTAGAGTAAATGTTCCTAATAACGACGGACAATTTTTCAAATTTATTGCTAGACTTGTGACACAGTCACCTTATATTCAATCGAAAATAATTTTACATATACATAATCCTTAGATTTTTCTCTTTCAAATGGTTTATGGATGACCTATCTTATTCAACATTATAGCAGAAAAAACAGCGGTCTACGATCGACATCTCTCTTCGTCATTATTAGGCGTACTGTTCTTAATAACGACGGCCAGCTAAATCTTATCATTAACAATGACGTTCTAACAAAATAGGCAGAAAACAATTTTTTTCTAGAGAAAATATTTTTTCACATTTTTTATCCGAGAAACAAGCAAAGATTCCGCTACCAATTTTGAAGCTCATGTCAAAGTCTGTCTAAATGCAAAGATTCATCAGAAATTAACAATGTCGTAATAGAGAAGCTGATTTGAAGAAAAGTAATATGAAATGAGTTGAAAAAGAAAGTGTTCCTAATAAAGATGGCAATTATTTTTGTTCCTAATGACGACGGCAGCTATTCTTTGTCCCTAATAACGACGTCAATTATTTTTGATCCTGATAACGATGACAGATATATTTTGTCCCTAATAACGACGGCAAGTTTTTGTGTTCCTAATAACTACGACAGCTATTCTTTGTCCCTAATAACGACGCAGCACTATATAATTAGTGTAAATAGTTTGTCTTTAACCATCATACTACCACATGCCAACACTAAACTTTTTCTTGATTGGGGTCGTTGCGGATCTCACCTCAGTTTTGAATTAGAGAGAGAGAGAGTGTAATATTTTTATCAAGCTGTAGAGTAAGTACGATGATTACATATGGAAGAGCATTATAGACTAAATCGAAAGAAAAAGATCTTATCGTGCCATTTTCTAACAATTCTTACTCTTTACATCTTCTTTTTTTCTTATCTTCACTAAAAGACCCTAAGCACATATCACACATTATTTTACGATGATTCGAATAACAGGAAAAGTAACACGTTGAGCATTGGATAGCAACTTTTTTTATCATGTAATCTTGAACAGAGTTGACAACGTCGTCTTCCACCTGCTTTCGATCCAGCAGTCGTCGAGTGAGTCATTGAAAGTTCGATATTCTGCATAGCCAATCGAACACCTAACTGAACTGTTCTCGGATTCTGGCAACATTGATTCAGATGAGCATCAACAAGACTCCGGCCTAGTTGTTGAAGAAATAGTTGTCAACGAAACAGCTTGTCATGATTCCACTGAGAATTTTTCGTGGTCCATACAACTACACATTTTAGGATGACACGAACTGTTTCAAAAAATTCGATCGAAATGATATCAAATTCAATTTCAATGTATTATTACACAGTTATAACATAAGTGATAGGTGCCTGAAATATTTCCTACAAGTAAATAAGTCTATCAAGGATTCACTGCTAATAATATCACATCAATAATTTATGTATAATCAAATCTACACTGTGAGGTCTATTGAGACCCAAATCGATAAAAACACGTTAATACGTATTTCGATATATTTTATTGTATTAACGATATTCGAAAAGAACAAACAAATATCATTAATGAGTGAGACTAATATCTATCAGCGCATATCTAAAAGCGGAGGTTTTTATCCATTATGCTGTGAGAATTAAGAACAATGGAAGTGGTCTAGGGCCCGAAAAGACCCCAGGTGGTAGTATGAGAGTTAAGTAATTCAGAGCAGGTCTGTAGAATCTGTCGTAGTTTCCCTGCAGCACACAAAAAAATTTGAGAAATTTTTCCAACTTTCAGAAACATACGTGTCAGCATATCTTTTTGTCAAAAATGTATGTTAAAGAAAATAATTCTGTTCTTTCCTCAATTCATGAATGTTTTTTCGTCAATGTATAAGACGGAACTACAAAAGATTAGTCTTGTTTCTATTCATTTTATTCAGCCGTACAGGTAATCCGAGGACGATGGTAACTTCAATCCTTCTTACTGTCTGACTCGACGGATGACTAATCACTTAGGCCTTATCAACTTCCGTGGCTGATACTGTTCAAATTTTTTATGAAAGTATCAGCATTCATCTTTAGTTTTCAATTGACTGAAGCATTCTAATATAATACTGATTTTGCATTGGCGAAAACTCGAACTGGTTCTGAATGCTTTTTCAAAACTGATTTAAATAGCAGTTTTAGATCCAATTGATAAATATTTATTTCCTATTACTTTACCGTTTAACTTTTCAAAATAAAATACATTCGACAAGTTTACCGTAAAAAAATTTGAAATAAACGAAATATGGAAAAGACAGACTTGATTTCTTGTAAGGTCACTTTTGCAAGCCATCAGATTTATATTTGAACCGTTGGATTGTTGTATACTTTATTTCTACAGAAGTTGTTTGTTTATAACCAACAGAGAATATATGACGAATACCGAAAAAAAAATTTAATATTATAGCTACAGGTCTTCGATAGAGAGAACGACATAGACTCTAGAATGAGATCAAAAAGTGATAATAATGGATTCAGAGGAGCATGGATATTTTCTGTTGGAGTATGAAATTTCCGCGTTAAATTTTATAATTTAATTCCCGTCTAGAAATAATTAAATTCCTGTCTCAGAACTTTTTCAGTATGGCTCAATTATATTTGGCTAGTATTTATTTGAGCAGTAAAAAAATTGAGAAGAGTAGTAATTATAGCAGTATTTAGCAGTAATTTTTGAGCGGTAAAATAATTTGATATGAGCAGTTTTATATCATTAAATGGACCATAATTTATTCATTAAATAGCAGTAATAATTTCGTGTATCAGCAGTAAAAAAAAGAAAAAGTACAATATTTATAGACATAACTGAAAGTAAAAAATAGAAGAATGAGAAATTATTTTTGTCATTGTGTCAGTAATGCTTTCTTTGCTTTGCATGATCTGTCCCTTTTTCTTTTTGATCCAATAGCCACATTTTTTGCCTCAGGTGGAGGTTTGCAATATTTCTATCTGATGGACATACCTATGATGTGCTTGCAAATATAGTTTTTGAGAAATGATGGGCAAGTGCAAGTTCCTTTTCTCCACTCTTCGCCATTGCTCGGCAAACATACGCGCCATATTTTAAAATAAACAGACTTGTGGGTGTCAAATAAATTGAACCTACACGTCTCATATCGTTTTATTTCTATCATCAGAAATATACTGTGCTATACGTTGTGATTGAGCCATTTGTAGAAACTGTATATTTGTTAAGCGGTAAATCAGTATTACTGATAAAACATTGTGAGATCGCAATCTCCACTGTATGTATATGTATATACTATATGAAGAAACACACACACTACACAACAATCGTAACGCTATATATAGAACACTGAGAAGTGTTGGAATCTCCATCATCGAAAAATCCCATGGATGATGAACAATGAAAGGAAAAAATCACTCTAACAAGATAAGAGAAAAAATCCAAGACAATCAGGTGAAAGAGAGAAAGGGAAATCTTCAACACATATATATATGTGTGTGTGTTGGAAGAAAAAAAGAATCGATGACACATGACTAATGATAATGAATGAAGAGGAATAATCCTTATGATCGCATCTGAAGGAGATGCAGATCATAACAAACATGAATTTCTCTTCCACTTTGTAAATGATCACAATAAATATAGTAAGCGAATAACAGGGAAAAATCCAAAAGGACTTGAAATTAGTACGAAACACGATGGAAAATTACAAACAAAAACACAAATAGACGAGAACGGTTGGAAAATTCCTATAGGTGGAAGAAAAGAAAGAAGATATTGTAAAAACAAAGAAATATATAATAGAAGAAAAGAAAAAACGTCTATATTGCTATCACTATGTAACATTCACCTTCAGCTTAAATAAATTATTGTTTTGCCAGTTTTTATTACTGCTCTATTATTATTTTTACTGCTCAATCGCTATAATTACTGCTCAATCAGTATAATAACTGCTCAGTCAGTATAATTACTGCTCAGTCAGTATAATTACTGCTCAATGCATTTCTTTACCGCTAAATTGGATTACTGCTCATTCATATTATTTTACTGCTCATTCATGTTATTTTATTGCTCAATTAAATTTTAGTCATTATATTTTATGTTTTCTTTTTCTTTCTGTTGCTTTAATTTCTGTGCATACATGACGCGTATAACGTGCATGTCTTTTGTTCCTTTCTTTCCTTTTATTTTCAGGTATTTCTCCAAACATTTTGTCTTTTTGATGGCATTCATATACTTTCCCTTTCGTCATGTTTTCTTTCAAGTGTGTTTAATTTTCTCTAGCTCATTCATGTACACACAGTTGTCGATTGGAAACAAAATAGTTTAGCATGAATGTATCAGTACACTCCTCATTAACAAGAATAATTAGCCTTTTCTTTTAGAGAGATTAAGTTTCCTTTTTGAGGATTGAGGTACCACCATTTAAATTACGGTTACTTTCTCATTCAATAATTTTTTGTGTTTTGCCCTCGATCCAATGTATTTTCCATATATACAAAATATGTCGATCTGCGCGCGCAGGTGCGGAGAAATTTTCGAAAAATTATTGACTACGGTAAAAGTATTAGGAAATTATTGACTATAGAGAAACAGAGGTACAGAATCTACCCGCATGCGTGTACGGTGCTTGGGAAAATTTTGTATTTTTTTGAAGATTTTCGCTACTACTTCTAAGGAAAATTTTTTCTCTCGTGTGGGGAAATTTTTTATTTTAATGGCAGATTCTGCACCTCTGATATTTTTCCTTCTCAATTTTTCTCAAAAATTCTCCGAGAAGTCCGTTTTTCCCAGCAGCGCCGCTGCAACCTACAGGTAGATTCTTCACTTCAGATCAAATGTCCTAAAATGTTTGCAATATTTTTTATTTCGCATATATCCCGACATCGGTAGATGATAAAATCTTGAATTATTTTACAAACAATCGCCATGAAATGTTCTACAAAAATCATATAATAATAACACCCTTTTAACTTGTGTCAATTATATTTCACATAGTCAAAATGAAATATCAACAGGACAGTACTACTTTTTACCGTGAGAAGCGTAATAAAAAAACGAGTGAAAGAATTTTTTTTGGTGCAATAGGGATGCATTCAGTCACTTTGTGTGGAGATTTTTACAGTGAATCTTAAAAAAATACTCGAGATTTTAACATGTGTCTATGTTGAGATATATACGAAATAAAAAATGTTACAAACATTTTGGTATACAAGGTATAATGATCTCAGACAATAATCCAAATAATAGAATTTTTTTTCTTCGTTACATTTATTGTTTATTCTAAATAATTCTGAAAAAAAACATAGCCCCACAACTGCACGTAATTCAACGAAAGTATTGCGAATGAATTTTCATTATGGATATCAATCACTTGTGAATCTCGCAACTTTGAGCAACAACAAATTAAATTTGTCAAATTTTTGAAGACAAATCTCCATCCATCTACTGAAAGTGTATAACAGATATAGAACTAACATTGTAAACAAATATATTCATTTCAGTAAAAGGTAAATACAATAATAAACATGTATTAATCGATTTTATAGATGTTAACTAAATCTGAATTTGGATCATCTCTTGTCAAATTTTAGAGAAAAAAAACTAAAGAAAGAATCCTGTTATAAAAGCTAGTTTCTAAATGTATGACTTACAATGGAGGTGTTTATACTGTCCGTGAAGAAAATGGCACATATTTCGCTCGAATGAAAGCTCTCACCGCCAAACTAACAAGGTTAAAATATTAGCTGCCAGTGGCTTAGCTAAAGGGAGATGTTTAAATTTAGGTATAGAAATGAATCAAGAAAAGTTTTCTATACTATTACAAGAATAAAATATAAGGTTGTTCGGGCAGATTATAGGGTCTCTCTTTCATATGACTCCGAACAACATCATGTTTTGTCCTTATAATATTAGAGAAAATCTTTCTTGATTTATTTTTATACCTATTTATTCAAAAGAATTATTCCATTGAAAAACACTTTTTTCTTATTTTTGACAGATATGTATTTTTTAAATGAATAAATATTTGTATAGTCATATTACTTCGACTTACATAGATTCTAATAGACAAGACAAGTATTGTGTGTATGACCTTCAACTATATAAAATCCAAAAATTAAGGGTGAACAAGTACACTACTCTATATCTCTACTTTCGTAATTTCTATTTAAAAGAGACAGACTAAATTTAATTTTCTTCGGCTTATTTGAGCTTTTGTTGTTTACTAAATAAAGTATTATTCTAATGTATTTTATATAACAGAATTAAATAAAACAAAATGACACATAATTATAGAATTTGTAAAATAAAATAAAGTTCTTGATTATATACATAATAATGTTAGTTTTGTTTTCTATTGAATAAAGACAAACGGATTTTTTTCACACAAAACCTATGAAAATAAGTAGGTTATAAAGAACAAAATAACAGTATTTTTAAATTCGACGACCTAATTTTTTTTTTGTCTTGAAGGGAAGTACTTTGATATGTCCTGTTATAGTTCTATACATTAATAAAAAAAAAACAAATTATTAAAAGAAAAAATACGAATGTTTTTTATATTATTATCTTTAAGAAACGAACATATCGCTGTGTGATTAATAACCAACTGATGTTTTTTTGTCTTTTCTTTATCGATTATTAAAGACCATTTTTTGAATAGACATTCGTTCTTCAATTGAAAATAATAATGAAATCCCTATTTATTTCTTTGTCTTTGATATTCTTAGTTATTAACAATATAAATTCATTAAAAACTGATGAATACGTATTATCAACAGCTAAATTACTTACAAATGTAACGTTTTTTGAAGATTATATGAAATGGTCATTAAAATTATTTTCTCAACCAGATTATATGTATGGAAAAAAACTTGGTAAATTTCCATGTGAAATTCCACCAAAACGACCAGAAAATGAGCCAATAACAGTTCATAATCTTCGTCCAAGTGATGTTCAATGTGTAGCAGCAATAGGTGATAGTTTAACAGCTGGTTTAGGTGCTCATGCTTTAACACCAATTGGATTATTTACTGAAAATCGAGGTAAATTATTTTTATTCTATTCATATAAAATTAATAATTAAATTGAAAATAAAAAAAGGTGTTTCATGGTCAATTGGTGGTGATGGTTCATATGATGAAGTAAAAACATTACCAAATATTCTCCGTGAATATAATCCAAAATTAAAAGGTTATTCAACAAAAAATTCAATTATTTTTCTTAAAGGTCAAAATTCATCCAATAATGCGCTTAATGTTGGTAAGTTTTAATTAAAACTATTTAAAAGGATAAAAAGTTAAATTTGTTTTTATTAATAAATAAAGCTAAATCTGGTGATCGATCATATCATATGATTGATCAAGCGCGTATTCTTCGTGAGAGATTTTTATCAAATAAATATTGTGATATGGAAAACGATTGGAAAATTATAACATTTTTTATTGGAGTAAGATATTTGACTTTTATTTAAATAAATAAATAATATTTATTTTAGGGAAATGATTTATGTATTTTCTGTGAAGATTTACATAAACATAGTATAGCCAATTTTACAAACTATGTTCAAGAGACATTAGATTATCTTCAGGATAATTTTCCTCGTACATTTGTTAATCTTGTTCTTGTTCTTGATGTTCGTCTTGTTGAACAATTAAATGCTGGTGGTACTGTTTGTAAATTGTTTCATCAAAATACATGTCCATGTGCTGCTTTTCCTACGGAAAAAGATAGAGAAAAATTAAAGAAATTGGTTCCAGGGTATCAGACAGCTCTTGAAAATTTAATTAATAGTGGAAGGTACGATAAACATGAGCATTTTACAGTTGTTATTCAATCTTTTATGGCTAATATGACACTACCAGAAATAGGGGGAAAAATTGATTATAGTTATTTTGCACCTGATTGTTTCCATTTTAGTGGTAAGTTTTGTATTTAAAAATCTTATTTTATTTTTTTTATTATAATATAATGTAAATTGTAGGTAAAGGACATAATCGTGCAGCAATTTCATTATGGAATAATATGCTTGAAGAAGTTGGTAAAAAACAATCGACATGGTATCCTACAGACGAACCTGAATGTCCAACAAAAGAACGACCATATTTTGCCACACGAAAAAATTCAGCTCCTTCAACCAAATAATTTATTTAAAAAAATTATTTCTCATGTTTCTTTTTCTCTATAACATATTTTATCAACAAAAAAGACAAAGAATTAAGATAAACATTATTATTCAAATATAAATTCTCTTTTTATTTTATTTACAAACAATGCATTTATTACAAAGTATTAAATTTTATTTTTCATATAATAAATCCTTTCAATTCTTCACTCTTCAGTACCAATCAAGTAGAGATACTATTGATTCGAACATAAGAATATCTTATACATTAATAGTTACGAGTTTATATGAAAAATTAAATAATTCTAGAAAAGAAATCTTAGGTCATCTTTTAATTCATTTGTTACTTATTGTTTTTCTTTTAATAATTCTTTTTTTATCATTTCCATTTGCTCGTTCTAAATAAATCGAACATTGTTTCTTGAAAGTTGTTCATAATCTTCTATTGATGGAATATAACTATAATGGAATGAAATTTGCTTTCAACAATAGGATTTAATCATTATTTAATAATGCACCAATAACCATAAAATACTCAAGAAGCATTAGTAATAAGTACAATAGCAAGTGATTCAGGATAATAAGTTTCAAGAATACTAATAACAAATTTCATCTGTTGATAATCCATATTTTTCATAGAAAAACCAGTCATATCAAAAATAACTGTTGCAGTTTCATTTGGGCTATGTAATAATTTTCGTCTAATCTTCATAGCTAATACAGTCAATTTTTCTGATGCTTCTTGTGGAATTTAACGTTTTATATGTTCTTTTACATATATATAATCTACTGGACGACTATTTCTATCACGTCCCACAAAAAAGGTTTTACCCTTTATTAATTGTTCATAACAAAGATTGGATTCACCTTTTGAAACAATATATCGAAATAAAAGATTATCATAACCAAACATATAGAATAATTCTTTTCCATAATCGCAACCAACGAAATTTTCTGGAGATAAATTATATTCTTTATTTATTTCATTAGTAAGAGATATCCATAGATTTCTTAGACTTTCCTTTTGATTTTTATCAAGATTATCTAATAGATAGTTATTTAAAAGTCTTATCTTATAAAATAATAAAATAATTTACTAGTATGTCCTGGATCGTTAGCAGTCAATTTTAAAACTGTTGAAAAATTATTTTTGTATATTTATATCTAGAAGAAATATTTTATTTCAATAACAATAAAAATTTATATAAAATTGAAAACTAAATTATCTTTAGTTTATTTATATTAGATTTTCGATTTAAAATTGTTGTTCCTAATAGAACAAAGTCACTGTAACAATAATGTACTTACTACAATAATATTCATTATTTAATCGTGACTCAAATATTAATACATATATATTCATCATGAAGACTAACGAGGTGTGAGTATGTCGCTTTCTTACCTGTATACATGTGACTAACTTATTGATGAAAATCGAATGACGTTGTTTTTTTACAATGAGATAAAATCTGATAATTTTTTTTCTCCTTTCTATCTTTGATGTGCACAAAGCATAAACAAATATATTTTTTAAAAAAAAAGCATTTCTTCAATTTTTGTATTGACATCAAGTCAGGATGAAGGAAGAAAGTAAAATAAAAAAGAATTATAATTATTAATTGATATTTATAGAATACAAATGAAGAGCAATTGTATTTTTAATAGATTGATGATAAATTATATAATTTCTATAATATTTGTTTTCGGTATAGTGCTCAAAAGTAAAATCTATTCTTAAATATTACTCATAAAGTTAAACATTAAAAAGATTCAAATAAAAAACTGTTATATCTACGATCATTTTTGTAATGACTATTACGAATGAAAGCATTTTAAGAGAATCAAAAGTCAATTCTCGGTTTTTCGATAAAGTATCATAAATATATTGATAGTTCCCTGATAGTAGCTTTGAAATTTTTATTTCTCAATTTTTAAATAAGCATTGCTGGACAACAAGATAACTTTTTGTATACAGTTTAACTACAAAATTGAAAATTATCTTGAGAGAATGAGCTCTGTTTACGTAATCAACAGACAATATATCAGTAGATACGTTATCATGTAAAATAAATTGAATTCGGTTTCAGTTAAATTGATTCTTTAACATTTTCTACCTTAAACAGTCATTTTTTAATTGATTTCTATTAAAATTTTCTTGATATATTTTACAAATGATAAAATTCAAAAAATGATCCATTTTTGTAATGTTGATAAATAAACATAACATAATTTTTCGTAAGAATAATCAAAATTCATCATTTATTGTTTCGATTAGAAATAAGAATTATGTAAAATACAATGAATTTCTATGTTTGCTTCAGCACGCAAAGTAATATCTACACGTATTTGTGAGCTCATATTCATGTCGATTTTTGTTTTCTGAGAATGCATTTATTTATCTAGTCAAGTTTTCACATGTCTAATAAGACATGACAAGTAGAAACTATTGTCCTTTTATTTCATCTGATGGATATATTACCATTTATTCATGGAATTTAACCTATATTATCCTCTAATATGTAATAGATTGCCTCAATGAGTCTAGAGAATTTATTTGTTTTTTTGAAAAAAAAATTATAAATATTATACAAAATCTTTCAGAATAGTGATAATAAAAAATATTTTTAAAAAAAATTTATTTCTTTAAATAAAATTAAACAAAAACGAAAATTAAAAATAAGCACTATCATCTTGCTCTCTCTCTTGAATTTTTTGATGAGTAATATCAAAAATAGGTTCATCAATATATCCATTTCGATGATAATGTGTTTTAGTACTTATATATGGTACAAATTGTTCATATGCATCTTTTAAATCATTTGTTACTTCTTTTCTTTTTTCTAATAATTTTTCTTCATTATTTTCATTTGCCCATTCTAAAGTTACACGAAGATAATTTCTAGATGCTTCTTCATAAACTTCTTTTGCTAGTGATTTTCCATAATGATCATTATGAAATGCAGATAACATAGTTTGTTCTTCTTCTGTTGGTGGAATATAATTAAAATCTTGATGAGTACCATTTAATCGTTTAGGTATATTTGATATATCAATAAATTTAGTTAAATCATTAAGATCTGAAATAATATGAAATTTACTTTCAACAACAGGATCTAACCATCGATTAATTATATACCAACAACTATAAAATATCCAAGGAACATTAATAAGAATTCCAAGACCAAGTGATTCAGGATAATGATTTTGAAAAATATTAAGAAGAAATTTAATCTGATGATAATCTAAATTCTTCATAGAAAAACCAGTCATATCAAAAACAATTGTTATAGATTCATTTGGACTACGTAATAATTTTCGTCCAACTTCCATCGATAGGACAGTTAACTTTTCTAATGCATCTGCTGTAAATTCACCTTTTATATGTTCTTTTACATATACATAATTTATTGGACGACCATCTTTATCATGACCCACATAGGAAGTTATACCTTTTAATATTTGTTTATAACAAAGGTCAGATTCACCTTTCGAAATAAGTTCGGTAACACCCCATTCAAGTCTCCATTTTAATGTATCCATCAATTGTTCTAATGCTTGATCAACATTCCATTTTCGTGCACGAAGCCATCGAAGTAAAGTAACATCAGGATTATTATAACCAAACATGTAAAATAATTCTCTCCCATAATCACAATCAATTAAATTTTCTGGAGATAAATTATATTTTTCCATTATTTTATTAGTTAAAGATATCCATAAACTTTTAAGATTTTCTTTTTGTTTTGTATCAAGATTATCTAATAGAAATTTATTTAGAGATTTGTAATTCAAAATAATAAAATAACTTACTGATGTGTCCTGAATCGTTGGCAGTCATTTTTGAGATTTTTCAAAAATTGTTTTTAATAGTATTTATATCTAAAAGAAATATTTTTTTCTTAATCAAAAAAACCGATTAAATTCATTTAAAATAAAATATATCAAATCGAATAGAAATTTAGTCTTACTTTGATTATGCTAGAATTTCTATTTAAATTCAATTTTATGTTGCTAGAAGGGAATCTCACCAAAATGCATGGCCATTATGATGATGTTCTTATTGCAGTATTACTGAGTGGTTGATCGTGATTCAGATATATGCATATACATGGTAAAAAGCAAACAAGTGTGATCATTTCTTTTTCCCATGTTTATATACATGCGTATTATTTATGATGAAAATTAAACAGCCCTATATTGTTACATAAAAAAACAAAATATTATTATTTGTTTCTGTTCTGTATACAATGGCTATAAAGCTTAGCAAAAAATATTTTTTATAAAGAAAACACGTGATAATATTGTTATTTATATCAAGGTACAATATGATGCTAATGAAGAAGGTCATAGTTGAAATTATAGGATTTAATTCAAAAAAACTAATGTCAATATTCATTATTGATTACGAAAGGGTGATTGATTCGATTGAATTGCGTCAATGACTATGACTAACGTTTATATACTATTTGATGTCATTCGAACCATGTCATTCTAGATATTCAAAGAAGATTTTTATTCATAATAATCGTGAATAAGTCAAATAGAAGAGCTCGTCTAATTTTCTCAATATTTTATATAAGATTTTCTCTCAAATAAGCATCATTACATTCGCGAATACAGAATACTGCAAAAGTGAGTTTAAAACCTTCAGATAATGCTATTTCTGTACAAATCAGAGACCGTTACAGGGCACATTTTTTTCCCCCTGCCCTGTCCTATGCCCTGCTATGTCTTGCCCTGGCCTGCCCTGAGGACATTGAAATTGAATCTCAACTGTAGGATGAGCTCGTAACATGGTGAATAAATCTAACGGGGTAGGTGTTCATTATATATGTCTTGTTCAAGTCATTTCAACAGAATATTATTCGTGCGTAGAAACGATAAATAATCCGTTGAAATTCTACTAGAACGACACTGTTTTTATATGATTATAAATCTGTTTAGATGTTGTGTTAGTCTTTTTACATCATCGAGATTATTTTCAAAATTTTCTGGTCAATTAAGGTTATAACTAATTTAAAAAAATAAAAATTGATAAATATTTTGATTAATGAAACAAAAAATAAGGATCTTATCAATGAAAGAAATCGAAATAATTGATCAAAAGTAACATTGTAATTAAGCGAAAATAATGGGATTGTAATTTATTCTTTGTAATAGGAGTAATCATAGGTCTTAGTTTTCAGTTTTATTAATATTAAAAGATGAATGATAGTAATTTTGCTAGTTTTATAACAATTAAAATAATAAAGATATATGAAAATAATTAGAGCTCTCGACATATCATATACAACTAGCAAAATTACTATCATTCAACTTTTCATATTAATAAAATTGAAAATTAAAACCTATGATTACTCATATTATTATTATTATTATTATTATTATGATATTAATTGATAGTTACATAGGCAATACAAATCATTATTGGAATTGTTCATTCGTATTTCATATTCAATAACAATTCAACAATAATAAGTAACAGACAATCTTCTCACCTTTTTGCCTTTCACTACCGATGATAGCATTTGAAATGCCGAAAGCTCTAGGTATTTTCATTTATTATTTTAATTGCTATAAAACAAGCAAAACTACTATTATTCATCTTTCCATATAATTCTTTGTAGAAAAAATAATTGATTTTAGTTTTGTATCTTCACTTTTCTTGTACAGATCCACAGAATAAGCTGGATAACTACCGAAAAATAAGATATTTACCAAGGAACACAGATTTTGACTGAGTGAATGCTGTCGTCTTCATTATTTGAAGACTTTAGTCGCCACTTACCGAGAGATTGCAATTTATTTTCTATTTACTATAAAAAATTTCGATGTGATAACCGTGGTTGAACTTTTCAGAAGTAGAGAGAGTCGTATTATACGATAATAAATCCGAACGAGTATTGAATCTATGAGTTCTGATGAAACTAATTGAAAGAATAGGTTCACCACTGGTTAATAGAATTTCATCAATAATGGATGTGTTGAAAGAATTCATTTAGCTTCGTAAAAGGATTTCAAACAAACGAATGTGAAAAATTAACAGGGCAAAAAAAATTTGCCCTGTCCTGGTTACGGTCTCTGGTGCAAATAGTATTAGTACACTAATTATAGAGAGAAACGATTTTTTATAGAAATAAATAGACGGTACATAATACTTTCTATTCTGTGTAAAATATTGAAATGTTTGATCATATAGTAACGTTCGAATAGATTGTAATGCTTATCAAATCTTTATTCTCGATTTTCATTATATTATTATTTTGTCTGCCTCCATATATTTTTTATAATAATAGTAACATAGTATATACGATTAAATAAAGAGCACAATCTAAGTTCAATCCCTTTGAATTGTTCGAAAGAGTGTTATTAAATAACGCTGATACTTTAGTTGAGCTGTTTTACCTACTTTTGTTCAGCTAATTGGTCTTGAACATCAACAGATACAATGCATATACTGTGCCAAGAGGTATATAATCTCCATTTGTTTTATCATTCTCGCATTCATATTAATGAGCGTGCTTCGTGCGTTTATGTACTCGAGGTGTGTTCTTCTTGCAGTTGTTCTCAACTGTATATTCCATCTAAAATTTCTCTTTATATACTTGTTCTGTGGTGTCATTACATAACTTCCGTATATTACTATTCCATAACATTCGTATATATCTTCCTTATATAATTATTCTATAATGCTTGTATATAAAGGTCCTGATGTCTCAGGATTTCTGAAATTATTTTAAAATTCATCATTCTCGCATTCAACAAAAGCAAACTCTTTTAAATTTTGATAGATTATTGCACATATGTAATGTTACATAACTACAAAGCTACGAGTCTACAGCTTGTATTGCGAGCGAGAACTAGTAACAACCCTGCCATGGACATTGTTACAATTTTCCTGTATTCAATTTTTGTTATTTTGCTTATATCACAGATGAAAGGACACGGCACGAAAACGGCCGTAAACGGTCAGAATACGGTACTTTATGGTCTGAAAACGGTGGTTGTATACGGTGCTGCATAAACATCCTGTCTCGTATTTACCTCGTATTAGCAAAGCGTTTTTAAATCAAATTTAGATACTATACATTGCTACACAGTCGATGGCTCTCCTAAGCATTATCGAATATTACTAAACTTTATTAATGTACGCCTCACATCAGCGTGTTCCGATTGTTTGCATATCAGTCGACAGGTTTTGTTGAACTCTTGCCGATCGGATATTAAATTACATCACACATCAACATCATCTCGTCGTACAAAGCAAAAGAAAATAATGAAAATAGCGAAACTGAAGATGATGAAATGAAAATTATCTGATTTTAGGTATAGTGGAAGTAAAAGTGGAATCAAATCTTCTAATTTAATTTTTTTTAATTGCTAGATAAAGTGCAAAGGATAGTCAATAATCGTGTCGACGATCTATACAATACGATACTCATTTCATTACACAAAAAATTGGATTTTTTAACTGAAAAAGTTCAGCATTTTTCTCAAACATCTGATTTTGTAAATTCTAATTTAAAATTTAAATATCTCCCTCAAAACAAGCCAATGGCAGCTAATGTTTTAATCTAGCTAGTTTGGGTACTAATTCAAAACCAATCTAGTTTAGAAAAGATCAGTTCAATGTAATTATTCAAAATACATAGAGCATTGAGAAAACTTAATAAACCTAAAATATGTCTTTAATTAATAATAGTTTTAAATGATCAATTAACGTATATAGAATATCATTATTCATGGTATAACATTTCAGTTGAGGATGCGATAGCAAAGATAAACAGTGCACTTGTCCACCAAAATAACGATAAAACAAATGGATGCATGAGAAATCTCTGTTGATCTTATATTTGATTTCTCTTTTTCGAGTGGAGAAAGACTACTTTTTGAAACCAGCCGAGTCGAATCTATAGATACTCTGTAGAAATTTTTGAGTTTAATCTTTTCGGTAAAAGAAGACCTGCTTCAAGGCAATATCTAAATTGATGAACATTGACTAAATCATACGAAATAAGCCTAGATCGAAAAAGGAAATCCAATTCGAGAATCTCGATCTGTCCTCTATAGTTTCGGATTTCTTGATCTGAAAAGCGCAAGGGGGAAAAAGCGGATCCTTGGATCCTTGGTTCCTCGTGGATCCTCATGGATCCTTGGATCCTAATGGATCCTTGTGGATCCTCATGGATCCTTGGATCCTAATGGATCCTCGTGGATCCTCATGGATCCTTGGATCCTAATGGATCCTCGTGGATCCTTGGATCCTTCTGGATCCTACGATAAAACTAATATATTTTAATGATACTACGTCAAGGAAGAGAACGCTGTACCTGTATCGTTGGATCCACTCGAGCCTTACAAAAATATTGATATGTGTCAATGATACTACTTAGTGTTATTAAAATATATTCATTTTATCGTAGGATCCAGCAGGATCCAAGGATCCAAGAGGATCCGTCAGGATCCAAGGATCCATGAGGATCCGTCAGGATCCAAGGATTCATGAGGATCCAAGGATCCAGGATCCGCTTTTTCCCCCTTGGAAAAGCGTATAGTAAAATTCTAAAAAATTGAAGCTTTTCCTTACAATTGGTTTTTCCTGACTGGAAAAAGTCGAAACAAAATCTAAGGTCATCGACCTTCATTATCCATTAATGCGTGCATATCAAGATCCATCTACCAATTGTATAATAGCTTTAGAGCTATAGTAAACTGGTAACCATCCAGCATCATTGCATTCTAATTTGAACAGTAAAATATTGCCCTACCAACAATTACTTTTTACGCACTATGCATGAAATGAAATGCATTAACATTAATATTTTACTTAACAGATATATTATCAGAATATTCTAAATGATGCGTATGGAATAAGCATTATTGTCTTAAGAAAAACTCTTTTTTCTTTTAATAACATAGCATTTATTCATGTTTTTTGACTGATTGTTATCATTGTATTATACATCGATGACATCTTGATCGATCGTGCAGTCTTCATAGTATATATATATATTATATATATATATATATACAAGTATCTATCCGAATTCCTACGTTTACCTACCTTAAATGACATAATTACTCATTATGATAAATAGTAGAGTTAGGAATAATAAAATATCATGGAAAGTTTGAAAGAGAAAGCCTATTCATAAATCGCAAAAAAAAATATTTATACTAAGCAGTCTAAATGCTTTTTTCATTAGCCTTTGATGCAAACATTGAGAGGTTGATTTTCGTATGAGTTTTCAGAGCACTATTCAAAAATATAAAAGCACTGCTTCTCTCAATTGAAACCAGTTTTATATTGAAATCAATTGTCTGTGAGAAAAAATAGTCATTATTGATTTGTTGAAGTTTTTTGCGTTGTGCCTGATTGCGGATTAGTTTTTGCCTCTAGAAATTTTGATTACTGTCCCGTTTTGGGATAATAATGATAAACCTATAAAACATCACCCTTTATATTGCCAGGTACATAACTGGATTGACCCTCTGTAAATCTTCTCAAGAATTAATGGCAAAATTCGAAATGAAATATTGATCAGGTGTGATCTCTGAACAGTTTTAAATAACCGTCAATTTTTAAATTGTCAGCTGTTGAACTGATACTTTATGAGTCTTTTATTTGTTCCTACGTGAGAGGAAGATCATTTTCATTTATTGCTTAAACAGCATCAATTGTTTCTTTGTACACCGTAGGTTGTAGATCTCTTGAGCAAACATCATGTTTCATACTATCAACTTCTCCGTTGAACTTCATGTAAATCACGGATCACTGTATGGTTTGAAGGTGCTTGATTCCAAAAAGTACGTGAACTTGATGGACACGATTTTTCTTGTACGTTAAGCCAATTTTCTAGCACTGCAAAATCATGGTTCGAAATTGTTCTTGTGACAGCTCAAACATCATTTTGAATACAATATATGAGTGATTTGAAACAAACGAAAAATGTATGAAAATAATGAATAAACTTGAGATTTTATAATTAATTTCAAACCAAATAACACTTGTTTGTAATTTTATGTGAAAATTTTATTTTTGATTGATTTTCTGTTACAATGGAAATTTTCGATCTTAAGCGATCATTTTCAACCAATTACCAGCACCTTATACTAGATCTTATAAACACAAAACAAAAGTAACATTTTACATACTTGAGTAACTATATACAGGTGTAAAGGTATTGGGTTTGAATTACCACTTCAACACAATTCAAATAAGGAGTAACACCAGGTATTGGTGTCAATGGTAATGATGTTAATTACAAATTATTTACCATGTTCATGTTGTTCAGTTTATTTTTCATCATTTTTGCATTTTTCATTATTATAGTTTTATTTCTATTGTATTTCATCTATGTCGTGTTTGTAATATCGAGTATATTAGTTGTGTTAAAACGTTGAAAATGATCGTTTAAGATGAAAATTTCTATTATAATACAAAATCAACCAAAAATAAAATTTTCTCATAAAACTACGTACAACTATTATTTTGTTTCAAATTAAACGAAAAATTTAACAACACAGAAGATTTAAATGACTGAAATTTTACACACAATTTTAAATATACCTAAGCATTATGATAAAATAGCTACAATTACAATCACTTAAAGATGTTTTAGAGAGGCGCGTTAGAAAAATTTGGAGTAATCTATGTATGTACATATTAGTCATCCGTATGGATGACTTGAAGTATTTACTTGATGAATTGTTGTCACTTGAACAGTAGGATGTACTCGAACATTTTTCATATGATCTACTATACGTTTAATCCATTGATAAGATTTCTTCCATGCTTGCGCAAAACGTTTATCCAGAAAAATAGAAATAAACGAATCAAGAAGAATTTCTAATGTATTCGTTACGAATGCGACAAATCTAATAGATTCATTTATAACATCAACGTCAAGATAGATAATCATCATCAAGGGTAACCAAAGAGTAAGCCAAATAGAATAAAAAATAAATGAATGTAATATTAAACGATGATGATGATTACGACGCATAATCATTTGTTGAGCATTAGTATTCTGTAAATAGTGTATAGATAGAAATAACATATAAAAACTGATTATAATCGGTATGAGTAAGACAATACTAATATTCCAAATGCGTACTATCATATTTGTATAAGCTAATGTACAACTTGAACCTAATTCTCCAAACACAATACACCAACCAAACATATCTTGAATAATAAAATTAATTAAAATGAATAGTAGAATGATTATAAAACTTGCAATGAGTTTTCCTCGATGCATTATATAAATATTTTCACGTCGAATAATCTGCTGATATCGACAAATATTAAGTGCTGTTAAACAGAATGATTCAAATAAATTAAAATAAAACATAGAATATGCTTCAAAATAACAAAATAAACGTGTAATTGGTATCCAAGGATGAATGCGAATACCATATTGAATAAAATAAGATAAAAGAAGAAAAATGTCTACTGAAATATATCCAAGTGAAAAGAGAATTGTAATATTAAATTTGATTTTATAGATAAATATTTGACACCATAATAGAAAGTGAAGAATGGCAGCTATGACACAGATAGAAAAAATAGCATTATTTCGTGAGTGATTCAATGAATCCCAGCCACCTTGATGATGAAATAATTCATTTGTCATTTTCCTGTATTGTTAAAATAAAATTGTGTGTAATATTAACTAATGAATGCACATGTGTAGCTATATATCTTCAATCTTATAAATCAGTATCAGTAAAATATTTTTCTTTTTTAGTTACTATTTCATGCGCATCATATAAGCACAACATATAGTTGAACTTTTCTAATAAGAACAAGGCGGTTGCGTGAAATTTTTCTCAAAAAATAAAGTTGGATGCTTTTATTTTTAATGAGATGATTCTTTTAAATATTACTATTCAAAACTATTCTATTGGATAGAGTACGTGACTATGTTTCGGTTGCTGATTTATTATTTAATGGATAATAAACTTCGCAAATAATTTACAAAGGAGAACCAAGACAAAATGATAAGCATGAATAAAATAGGAACAGAAACTATCTTGTTTAGCGCAGTATTCAAAGCAGTGAAAAATAGATATTCTTAAAGATTTTTACTTCCTTTTTTTGGTCTTGCTGTTTATGAATTAACCAAGATAATATATAAATAAGTTTATATTTAATAAAAACTGTTAGTTATTAATAAACGAATGATCACGGGACATTCTTCTTCGTTGAATATAAAATAATCAAAAATGATCTGTTCTGCACGTATAGCATGTGAGCTAGCACAAGTTAACATGTCATTATTTCTGAAAAAAAAATAATGGAAAATATTTGTGAAGTGTACTGAATATATGCAAATGAAAATCATTATATTAAAAGTAAGGTAATTTTTTTTCAGAATGGACGCGCATGTTTTTTGAAAATAGTTCAATTTAAAATAAATGTTCCATTATGTACGTGAAATATAAAAAAGAACATTCGCAAAACATCGATTCATGCTGTGCCAGATGCATAGCTTGATCAAAGGAGCATGACGTATAATTATCTCAAGGATACGAAATACTGGCACAAATCATTAACCTTTATGTCTTTTTGCACTTAACCAGGTCGATTGACATTGCATCAATCACAAATACAGTTTATGGAAGAGTTTTATGTCGTACTGATATAACTAAGTTTGACCAAAATTGTTTTACTGAAACCATACAAAATCAATCATTTGTGTTGAATAATGTGAAGATTTATTGTTTTTTTGTTTGTTAATCTGAATCTTCTATGCTTTCTCACATTTGTAAGCTTATTTCGTGTATAAAACTGGAAATTTCTCAGGTAATTTTTCATGAGATATCGGCAAAGACAGATATTTTCGAATTGAAGTAAGGTCTCTCATTTCTAGAATTATCTTGCTATCACTAGTGCTCATTTCTACCTGATGATTTAAATGTATTGGTCTTGAGGAATACTATTACATTCAGTTTCCTATTTTTTTTCAAAACAAAAGAGAAAAGGCGAAATATTTTAATGTTTGATTGCTTACATACTTCATGTTCTCAACTGTAAGTGGGAAAGAACAGTTGTTTAATCTCTCGAGGACGCATAACCTTGTATAGATTGTGATAATTTCCTGATATTTTGAAGCACTTACATTCATATACAATATCAGTTTTCGTGAAAGCATTTATCAGAAACTTTTAGTATAATTCAGAATATAGATTATTTTATTTTGATGAAAACTGGCTTTCACAGAAATATTGCCCAAAATCTAAAATTCTTATAAAAAAGCGTTTCTGTCTCTATATCAAACCTGAAGAGATTTTTAAATATGTGTATTTATAAAAAGTTGTTATACAATAAAAATGTTGATTGATTTATGATCAAATATATGGAGAAAGAGAAATTAAAAATTTTTCCAAAAAGATTCATCACGAAAGGGTTAAATAGAGACACTATTAATGATTTTCTATGTCTTTTTCTCTCTCACTCTCTTGTTGTTATTGTAAATTGACAGTCTTTTAATACGATTCTTTATCTTTTTTTAGTCATATCTTAACTGCTCCTCTTCATCTTTCTATACTGTTTTTTTGCACAATCACTTTCAATCTATTTATAAAAAACATATGAACTGAAAAAATATATTAGTCGCTTCTGTGCGTTCATTATGCAAAAAGATCCGATTTAAGATCACGATAATTCGTTTTTATTCTAATGGTTAAACAAAGCGTTGTATATTCATTCGTGACGTTTATCATATTGTCAATTTTTTAATGTGTTTCTATTGGCTTGGAAAAAAATCTGTGTTAACCAAGTAGAAATAATATAACACGAATGGATTTCGAAATTATATTTGAATAAAAGAAGTCTGTTGAATTTGACGAGGAAACATAAGAAGAATGGTCAGTCAGACACATAAAAGAATAGAAAGGAAAAAATGATCTAGTATGAAGAGAGAGAAACAAGAAAATTAATGAACAATATTAAACCATTGTCTTTCAGAACATTATCTGATGAACAAATGAGAATGGGTTTCTATAAGTTTCGACTCGATTTTTTGTTTTTTTCTTGTATCTTAGCCGTATTTGAATGTGGACAGATATCATAATATGCATTTAAAAAGTAACACATAAGTAATCATCCAATGTTAACAAGACTCAATCGATAACAACTCAAAGAAGATACTACACTGATAAATACACTAAATAAAATTTTATTAACATTTTTTCGACATTATTCAATGCTGCAAAATTTCATTTTTTTCGTTTTTATCTTCATGAAGATATAAGTAAAGATATTGAAATTTTCAGGGTAAATGGAATTCAATTAGATCTATTATGCATGAAAATTACGTTCATTTTGATTTAGTGAGAGCAGAGTTATTCTTCAAATAATAATCAATATGAAACCTCAAGAAAGTAAAATTAGATAATGGTCACTATTTCAAGAAGAACTCTGCTCTCGCTAAATCAAAATGAAAGAAATATTCATGAATGATAAATCTAACTAAATTTCATCTATACTGGTAATTTCAAGATCTTTGCTTTTATCTTCAAAAAGATAAAAACAAAAGAATGAAAATTTGTAGCGTTGGACAATGTCAAAGAAAATTCTATTCAATGTATTTACCAACGTAGTATCTTCTTTGAGTCGTTACTAATTAAATCTCGTTTCGCTTGGATGGTTGCATATGTGCTACTCTTCAAATTTGTAGATTCAATATTGGTCCACTTTTAAAACCGATCCAAATACAGGGTGAAAAATAATATTATTCAAAGGAGTACCGCTATAATTTCAAATAGAAGATACAATTAATTTTATATCAAATGAAAGCTCGTCAAAAATGGAGGTTATTAGTACTGAATAGTGAGAGTTATAAAAACCTTTTAATGTCGAACTTAAGAAGTTTTCAAATATTCTATACATTTTTTGGAGTGGAAACTTAAGGTGGCAATGATTCACAAATGGAGTAAAATATTTTAGTTCGATATTTTTACACAGTTCGATAGAACTCGTCGAGCTCTATAAAAGTATTTATATTAAAAAGTTCTTAAGTCATTTTTTTGCGATAAAAAATTCAACAAAATATTTGAAAATTTTAAAAAACCCACAATTTTTACTCTGTGAGGTGTTTCAAAATATACTCAATCGATGCGATTTTTTCCGCTGCATCCAATGAGTATATTTTTAAAAATCTTACATAAGCGTACTAATGGAAAACAAATGAATTTATTGTAAAAAAGATCACATTTTTTCCCTATAAAAAGTTTTTAAAAAATGGGTGATTTAGCGCATTCTTTAGACAGTTTTCAATGAATTTTAACCTAAGAATCCTGTTTAAAACTCTATCGAACCGTGTAAAAAATATCCAAGAAAAATGTTTTACTCCATTTGTGAATCATTAGCACCTTAAGTTTCCACTCCAAAAAATGTATAGAATATTTAAAAACTTCTTAAGTTCGACATTAAAAGGTTTTCATAACTCTCACTATTCAGTACCAATAAACCTCATTTTTGACGAGCTTTCATTTGATATAAAATTCATTATATCTTCTATTTGAAACCATGGCGGTATCCTCTTGAATAATATTATTTTCCACTCTGTACATAAATTACAATAAAAATGCCATTGAAATTTTATGAAATACTTTTTCTATATGCAAAGTTTTTAACGTTCTATATTCTTCTAATTTAGTATCGCTTTTCTGTCTTTTCCGAGATGAAAAGTGAACATGTCATTCCTGGTTTTGAATTCGATTCGAAATTATCGAATTCTTTTGTTACGGGAGAACACTTAAGAACGTTCATAACTCTCACTACGAGTCTCTATCTTTTATTTATAAAAAGTTATCCCAAAATGATCATTTCCTCTAATAAAAGTTATTAGCTCAAAAATATTGCTAATTATGAGTCTATATCAAAAAAGATGACTTGTCATCTTAGAATTCACTACAAATGCACAAAAGATAATGTCTATAGTAGTATATATTAAGCGTCTAAATATTGAAATAGTTATTTTCTGTGAAGCAACAAAATAAGAAAAGTAAGAAATCAGATAATTCTACCTTGTATAAAAATGATCAGTTTTCGATTGAAATGTTTCAGCAATGCATGATGAAAAATACTTTAATTTTATACGAATCTATCGCGTATCTATTATTCTAGACAATATATGAGAACTGTCTTGATCCAATACTCTGTTTCTTCTAATAAATAGCACTCTATAATTGTATCAGATACAACCCTATAGAAGCAAAGAATTTCAGCATCGAACTTTTTTCTTATGTTTGCTGTGCTTAGACGTCAAAAGTTGTCCGTAGCAGATGACTATCTTGGTCAAAAAGCTAGAGAAATTTGTGCACATGAGACAAGAAGTTTAACTAGGGATTAAATATAAAAAAACATATCTGACCATTGCTGGGTTGAGATTATAGGTTATACAAAATATACTGCTTTGTATAACTCCATTTAAATGGTTAGATATTACTTGAATAACATTTTATCTCGTTTCAATCAACATAAACAATTTAATTCAATAAATATATCATCTATACCTCTTTGATGACACATACATATATATCTATGTTTAAAATCTCTTATATTCTTATATTCACACAATAGTGCGAGATTTCTTGTCTTTTGATATCATAATACCAATGGCTGATAAAAACGTCAGCAAACAAAATGAATTGCAATCATATTGTATGTAGATTTATAAAGTCTTGCATATATTTTCTTTATTCTTTCATAATGAATATCTTTCATTGAAGGTCAAGCAACTAGCTAAATCCTTATGAGCAGCTCATATTTCGGAAACTCTTTATTCGAAAAATATTTACATATATATATATATATATATATAGCATTTTTATACATCATTCTGAGGTTTTTGTTGATGAATAGTTTTTATTGTAAATATAGGATGTACTCTGGTATTTATCATATTATTTTTTGTGCGTTTAATCCATTGATAAGATTTCTTCCATGCTTGCGCAAAACGTTTATCCAGAAAAATAGAAATAAACGGATCAAGAAGAATTTCTAATGTATTCGTTACGAATGCGACAAATCTAATAGATTCATTTATAACATCAACGTCAAGATAGATAATCATCATCAAGGGTAACCAAAGAGTAAGCCAAATAGAATAAAAAATAAATGAATGTAATATTAAACGATGATGATGATTACGACGCATAATCATTTGTTGAGCATTAGTATTCTGTAAATAGTGTATAGATAGAAATAACATATAAAAACTGATTATAATCGGTATGAGTAAGACAATGATGATATTCCAGAAGCGTACTATCATATTTGTATAAGCTAATGTACAACTTGAACCTAATTCTTCGAACACAATACACCAACCAAAAATATCTTGAACAATTAGATTAATTGATATTAATAATAAACTAATCATACAACTTATAATAAGTTTTCGTCGATGCACTATATAAATATTGTCATTTCGGACAATCTGCTGATATCGACAAATATTAAGTGCTGTCAAACAAAGTATTTCAAATAAATTAAAATAGAACATAGAATATGCTTCAAAATAACAAAATAAACGTGTAATTGGTATCCAAGGTCGAATGCGAATACCATATTGAATAAAATAAGATAAAAGAAGAAAAATGTCTGTTGAAATATATCCAAGTGAAAAGAGAATTGTAATATTGAATTTGATTTTATGGATAACCATTTGAACCCATACCAAAAAATGAAGAATAATGGCTATGACACACATGGCAAAAATAGCATTATTTCGTGATTGATTCAATGAATTCCAACCACCTTGATGACTAACCGATTGATTTACCATACTTGGATATTATGTTAATATAAAATTCGCTGCTATCTTGATCATCTAGTATACTTTTATATCTCATTTTCCGTTTAAACTTTCATGAGTCTGCATCGTTGCAGTTGGGCTTCCTTTGTAAATTTTTTTTTCATACATGTTGCATTAACACTTGTGTAAATAATTTTATCTCATTAAGACCAACATAGCAGCTTGATATTTCTATGACATCTACAAATGAGAAAGTTCTTCCTTTAATACTCTGATATTTTTAAATTCTAGTACTTAAAACTATATTATTTTCGAGAGTACGTGCCTATATTTCAGTTTTGATTGCTTATTTAGTGGACAATAAACTTTGGAAGTGATATATAAATATGGAAATAGAATAAAATGATAGGCACGATTAAAATAGTAAGAGAAACGACAAGTAATTTGCTTATTACATTATTTAAGTCAATGAAAAATGGATACCTCTAAGAATTATTACTTTTTTTTCTCAGTTTTGTATTTTGTTAATTGATGCAGATAATTTTTAAAGGGGGTTTCTTTTTTTCTAGTAAAAGTCGTTACTTATTTATAAAGAAATAATCACATGGCATTCTTCGTTCTTGAATATAAAATAATTATAAATGATCTATTTTTGGTAAACATCAGCTGACTTTATATAAATTTACATACTAATACTCCTAAAAAAAGATAATCGGAACTGCTTTTAAAATGTATTGAATACATACAAATGGAACTCATTACATTAAAAATGATGATGTTCTTTTGATAAAAAAGATGCATGCTTCTTTAAAATAGTCCTTTATGAAATAAATATGTTTCTTAGTGCATATCAAATATCTTAACGATCACCTTAAAAAGTTAACTTTGTGTTAGTTAGAGTCGTATACAGTATAATTGTCAAAACTATAATTGCAGTTAGAAATATCTGTACGATTTCTTTTTTAATCCAAGATAAACAAAATACAGGTTGTTTAAAATCTAGTGAATATCAAAATGCTCACTATATCATCTAGTATTTAGAATAGCTGTCTAGTTCGATTTATAATATAGATAGAATTCGAAAAACAACATCTTTATTTGAAAATTATAAAATTTTCCTTTTCTTAATTTATCATTTATTATTAATAAGAGCGATAAATTTTGAAGATTTCAGTGTAGATCTACATCACTAATAAGAGTTTTCTTGTCTTTATTTATAATTTATATATGAATGATAAATGATAAGCAATTTACTTCATATTTAAGAAAGTAATAATTTTTTTTTCTATTTTCATTTATATAAAAATGATAGATGACAAGCACTTTACTCTAAATTTAAAAAAATACTAAGTGCTCTTTTGCTCTATTTATCATTTATATAAAAATGATAAATAGTATTATTATTGGATGGATGCTTCACTTGCTTCTAAAAGTGTATCCATGTTAAATGCTCTCCAAAAACCTACTTGCAATCATGTATTTAGGGAACACTATCCTAAATGGAGCAATCGAATTAAACTAGAAAACAAGTAACATTTTTACAAACCTGTTAATATTATCTATATATTGAATCAAATGATAAGATTCTCTTGTCAACTGTAAAATGTTCTTTTTTTTAGAATTTATAAATAACATAAATGATGAATGAGAAATTCATTGTATTAATTGGCTAATAATAAAATAGGATGTTGAGTAGATGTTAAAATTCAAACTTAAATCATAGACTAATGATAGATTGACTGTGTGCACGAAAATGAGTATGGGGTACGACTCTTCAGGAGGTACCGTGCGTTCTCTTTCCGTTATATTCATATAAAAGATTAATTGCATGGGCATAAGTCTTTTTTAGAGTTCAATACTTATTTCAATTATGCATCTAAATTAATGTGATAATTGAAGTTTCCGGTATTCAAACGTGCTTAGAAATTTCTTGAAAACTTGAACGACTGAGATATTTTCTGAATATATGTGTGCATCTATACTAACATAGGTCGCCGCTAAGTTATACATCTAATTTGAAAGAATCAAGATCTTTTATACTTCAGCTATTTTGATTTACTTGAGGCACTTTGAGCAAATTCATCATACATTGATCTATGTAGAAATACTTTTACTCAGATATTTCTTAAATGAAGAAAAAAGATTTTTATTATTTTTCTGCACTTACAGTAAAGCACTCACTACTGCTCGCTTTGATATAAAATTTTAAAAATAGATGCATTTATCTTTCATTTGATTATTTACTTTCAAAATAATAAAAAGCTTCTAAATTAAACATTTCATGAGCGTTTGCATTATAAAAATCGACATTATCGATTGAGTCTACATTGGATAAAAGGTCAATCTTTGAAAATCACACACGTTGATAGATGCAAAATTTTACAATTTTGATAGAGATAAGATTTTTGGTTTTTCATGCTTTCAAAGAAATTAAGGAGCTGGATTCTTCCCAAAAGTACTATTTTTTTGACTAGTTTGAAAAGTAAATAAAACTGCATATAACCTGAAATTTTCTTGGCCGACCGACTTGTTTGACTGAATGTTTTGGGTAGTTCGATTGAGGGTAAAAGTTGTCTATACTCTGAGATTTTTGTGAAAATTGAACAAGTATTCGCAGAAAAATGCTGATTTCCCTAAAAGTTACGTTTTGTGGTATTCAAAAGTATTTTTTAAGAGCTTTCCGTGAAATCTCAGAACTATAGTACATCATAAAAAGAAACCTGTTATTCCCAAAGATGTGCCATCATATGCAGCTCAGATTAAGTCGAATAGAATTTTCAATTTAGCAAAAAGCATTGGAAAAAAACAAGTTTTGTATATGTTCTAGATTGTAAAAAACCTCAAAAATGACTTTTTTCTGCTGTACGCCGTTATGATATGGTCTCTTACTCCAAGTTAAAGATATGAGTCTATACTTATATACTGTACGATGAAGCATTTAATAAACAACAAAGCTATATATATATATTGCACTATAAACTAAAACTTAGCTATTTAAAATAATATTATTCTTCTGAACAGAATTGTTGAAAAAAAATTTATATCTTCCAAATTCCAAGCAAAGCCAATTCAAATGTAGTTGGGTTAACAAAAAATATGTTCAAATATTTTATTAGCAAAATATTTTCTGCGAATAATTTCTAGAGAATATATATACTCTATCGAATGATTAATATATATTTTATTGGTGATTATGAATTATAGTTAACTTACAGATATAAAAGAACAAGTTTGTTGTTAGTTGTTAGATCATTATAATGGTGAATGGTAAGTAGATTTGTTCTTGATCAATGTATTGGCATCCAAATAATACAAATATGTCGTAAGTAAATAGTATCGTTCCTATATTTTAAAAAAGTAAAATCCACATAAATTTTCGTATTGACTCAAATCATTTTCATCTATTTAGTCAATTGTCACCAAAATCGAAGATCATACATTCTAAGATTGTCAAAAATACTACTAATACTTTAATGAAATTGAAACCATATATACACTCACTGAATTTTGTATACCTATTTATCATTCTATGTTGTATTCAACATGTTGTGGGAATATAGATCCAATGAAACTACGTAAAGAATTTTCGAAACAAGAAAGTATTAATCAAATTCTAAAAAAAAAATTCATTCACTCATTTTTCTGCATAATTTCAAAGCCGTTTCTACTACAGCTCATTATTCTAGAAGATCAAATAGGACATTTTTTTTAATAAAAAATGATAACTATGAAACGAGCTGAAGTTATAAGAAAGGAATTGCCAGATATTAAATGCATCTCATCAAAGCCAAATATATGATGGTTGAACCAATTAGACTTTAACTATGGAACGATGTACTTTTGCAGAACTTCACATTTGAAAGTGAACTAATCAAATTTTTTTTTGTTGGAAAGAGCAAAGTCTGAAATGCAAATTTTGTATCAGGCATATTTTTCCAGAACGAATTTGAGAAGGAGAAAAAGTCAAAAACCAAACACCTCTAAAAAAGTTTCTGCAAGTTTACCATCGACCAACATCATTTTCTATTTTCTATTAGTTTTTTTGTATCAGAAGAGAAATGAGAAAACATGTTAAATGATGATTTTTGTAGCATAAAGAGTGCTCTTTCAAATGGTATATTCGGAGTTAAATTTACTCTTAGTTTTTATACCAAAGTATAGCATTTTCTAGAGACGACTAAAGAACTTGGCCATTTTTACTACCCGACCGTTTTACGACGAGAAAAAATATTTTTTTGAATTACGTTTTTTCTGCAAAACTTCCATAGTCGGACGTATTTCGAACAAATAACGCAAAAAGAATTGAATTCTCGCATAAATTCTGAAGATGATTGCTGATTATCTTGCAAAGCGATAGTTCTTACAAAAAACCCTATTTTACAAAACTTCATGTTTAAAACTTTTTTGATTGAAGAATCAAGAACGGGTCTAAAAAAATTACCAAAGTTCATATCGATAGAGTTTTTGATGCGCTACATTTTGGTGTATTTTTTGTTCAAGTTTGATATATGCAGCTCGAAATAACTGAGAAATATAGAATTTTCAAGTTGAAAAAAAGTTGCAAGGACTTTTTTTTAGAGGTGTTTGGTTTTTGACTTTTTCTCCTTCTCAAATTCGTTCTGGGAAAATGTGTCTGGTACAAAATTTGCATTTCAGACTTTGCTCTTTCCAACAAAAAAAAATTTGATTGGTTTAGAAGTCGGCAAGATGATCTAAGATAATTTGACATTTTTCCAAAGACTTTTGCATCGCTTATTAGATATGATTAAGACAATAATGATATTTCAAATTCTTACCATAATATTATTACATGGGTTAAACTATGATTTGAATCTGATTTTTCAATCATAATAGATCAAATAGAAAATTACATTGAATTATCAAATTCATTAAGAAAAAAATATATAACACTAATCCATTATATAACAACATATATTAAATGCTGTTAAACAAAATGATTTGTATAGATTAAAATAAAACATAGACCCAACCTCAATATAGCAAAAAGAAATGTTTGATTAGTATCAAAAATCGATTATAAATACTGCATTGAATGCAATAACATTCTTTATGTTGATAGTTGTATTTATATTACTGCATGAAAGAAAATAACATCAATAGATACTTACATTATTTCGTGATTGATTCAATAGGTCCTATATTCTATTATTGCAGAACAATTAAACTTTTATTGTATTATAATGTTATATTAAACAAAAAACGGATTGCTTCTTTTTCGTGGTAAATACCACTGTAAAACAAATTTGTTATCTTATATTTAAAATTACTAATTAATTTATATTTTGAATAAAATTCTTAATTAAATAAATTTTCTGTCGTATTTTTGCTGATTTATTCTTTATTAATTTGTTTTTTAGTCAATATAAAATACTGCTTATTTCTTTGATAAATTCTAATGTAAAAATCATTTCTTATATATTTTCAACAATAAATTACTAGAAATAGTTTTCATTTATCTGTGTTTATCAATCTTTTTTTTTGATAAATCCGATATGATTTACTTCTTATTTGAATAATTTTTCATTTTTTATTGTAAAACGTTCTAAAGTACAATCTCAAAATCGGTATGAACTTCATAATCTCTTATGCTGTATTTCACATTCAGATCTGCACATCTTTTTTTTACCGTCACAATTATTATAATTTCTAATAGAAAAAAAAGAATGTAATAACATTTACATCTTTCTTATTTTTAAAGATGAACAAATCCTCTTATACATATATATTTATATATGAAGGAATTTATATTAATACTATTTTCTCGAAGACACACAGACACACAAATAAAGAGCAGAAAAAAATGAAATAAACAAATAAGAAAATATGCACAAGAGTCAATAGAAGTTAGAAAAAAAAAGAAAAGAAAAGAAAAGTTAAATAATTTTAATCAGAACACATAGGTTCAGTTTGATAATTAGATAGACTTGGAGAATTACATAATGGTCGAAGTATAATTGTTTTCGATGATGGTGAATCTTCTGGAACTGGTGTTGTATCCATTGAATCATCTTGACAAGTATCTGTAATTGCTTTTTTAATACGTGCTGCTGCTACTGGTTTAATATCTTCTTTTTTAACAAGAATTGTTTCAACTAAATCAACATAAGACATTAATTCATTTGCTTCATCAGCTTCAAAACCCTAATATAAAATAATCACATATATACATATAAATTTTATATCTTATCTTATAAGAAAAAAATAACGAACTTTTTCAATAGTTTGTTCAATAAGTTTTGTTAATAAATAACGAAGTTCATCAATATCAGTAACACAATCAACAATAAATTGTGGATCAGGTCCTTGTATTAACTCATTTGATTGTTGTTCTTCATCATAAGCCATTAATACTTGTTGACATGATGCTATTTCGGAATTAAGATAAGCAATTGTACTATCTAATTTTGTTATTGATTCACGTATTGGTGTAGATACAATATCATCAGATTGTTCTTGATTAGTTTTATTCAAAACAATTGTTTTATTTAATCGTTTACAATATCGTTCACGTTTACGACTTGCACGTTCACGATTTTCTATTAATGTATTCATATCTCGATTTACACCAGCAATAAGTTTTCTACGACGAATTGCATTTGTAATCTATTACATTTCATATAGATGAAATAGAAAATGAAATAATATAATTATTAACTAACATACGCCTTGTTGAATAGCAGCAAAATGTGCAGTCATCTCTTTAGTTGTTTTACGCATTCGTGCTGAACGCATTTGACGTCGTAATAAATGCACCTGGAATTGAAAAAATTTGATTTAAAAGAGAAATGTTATTTATATCATAGAGATTTTAGTAAAAACAACTATCTTACAGTTGTTATTATTATTATTATTTATAATCATTGATTAATAGAATATTCTCATGCCATACGTTCAGTTTCTCAGAGGAGCAACCCTTTCTCTTTCATTAGATATCATCTGACAAATGAGGCAAAATAAAATAGTCACTTTTATTCTTTGTTTGTAAAATGTTTTCTAATAACCTAAACACTTGATTTAAGACTTATTTGATAAAGAATTTTTCGCTTTACAAAACCATGTATATTGTATATTGCTACATTTGTTTAAATCAATGAAAAAAAAGTGCAGAATGAAAAGATACAAATTAATCTTCTACGATCATACATGCATTAAACTTAATAATAGATAGCAAATCTTTTTCATATGTCGACTTGTAGAGAAACATTTCCTCTATAACTATGTGACTTCCTAGATTGATTGTATTCAAAATATATCGTCTCGGAAGTGATGAATATAAAGTAACTCTTTAATAATCTATTATGTATTATACCTCTTCTTGTTTACGTTTAAGTATCATTTCTTTTTGTTTATGTTGAGCACGTAATGTTCGAATTTCATTATCTTTTTGCATTTGTGTCTAAAATAATAATAATTGAATGATTTTGTTTGGTTGTTTTTTTTTATGAAAACATACTCGTTTAAGCGTAGCAATTTCTCGTGCTTTAGCTAGTTCAACTTGTCTATGTCGAGTAAATTCTTGACGTAATTCACGTGTTAATTGAACTTTCATTTTACGTAAATCTTTTAATTCATTCGTATGTTTTGCAAGTTCTTTTTTATAATATTCTCCATCTTTTAAACAGACAGCATATTGTGCACGTAATGTTGATAATTCATTATTTTCAATTTCTAAACGGCGAATTTTGTCTTCATAATCACGTCTTGCTAATTTTAATTCTTCAACATTATGTTGATCACGTGTAGTTGAATCTAAATTGAAAAAAAAAAGAAATTCACTTAATTTGAAATAAATAAATTCAATAAAATTTACTTAATTTAGTAACAGCTGCTTGTTTTTCATCTTCAGCATTTTGTATACGTTCAGAAAGTGCTTTAATACGTTCTTCATATCGTTGACGTATAAGGTCACTACGCTTACGTGCATTTTCAAGCATTTCAAGACATTTTTGTTTTGCATTAATTTCCGTTGTAATTATAACTAATTTTTCTTCTTGTACATCAGCTAGAAAAAAAAAAGATAACATTCCTTTTCCCTTGTTTTTTTTGTCCTAATTATTACATTCTGTTTGAGCATCATCAACACGCATTTGTATTTGTTCATCTTCATCATCACTATTGACAATATTTTCTTGTTCATCAATAATTGGTGTAGTTGAAGGATTATCAATAATATCTGCTGATGGATTTGTTGAAAGTGAATACATTGTTTCAGATTTTCGTTCTTCTGATATTTCTTGTTGTTCTTGTGGTGAACCGGGAATTGTATTAATATCAATATTTGATTTTGCTGTACTACTAAAAGAAATAATAATTTTAAATTAATACTATTATACACAAACTTTTCACGAAGTAATTGTTCTTCTCGTCGAAGACGATCGATTTCATGTCGAATATCTTCAATACATGGTTGTAACTCATCAGTACCAACTGAATTTTGATTAAAATCAATTGATACTGGTTGATCAGCTGAAAATGATCCTAAATATATAATTAACGAAAAATTATCGAATTAGTCAAATTTAGATTTGAAAAATATTTTAGCAACTATAAACTAGACACAGGAAAATTCTGCAACCATGTACCAATAGAAAAGTGGGATATTACTGTTTTATTAGTGCTAAGACAATTACAAAAACATTTATTAGTTTAGTTTTAAATTGAGATCTGATTTTAACACTCTTCAAACTTTGTAATTTATTATATAATCTACTAGACTAGTATATTTATCTTGGATTATTTAATTACTTACTTGTTAAACGACTTTTACGACGACAAGATATTGGACTTCGCTTACGAAGTACATTACTAACATCAAGCATACGTGATAATCGAGATCTATTGTATACGTATAAATAATAATATATAAGAGAAAAATCTTTTTTTTCTCTTACTGAATTTCATCACTTTTAGTCAAACATTGATTTAATGCTTGATTAAAATCAAATGTTGTATCATTTATTTGTTGATGTTGACAAACTGTTTGAAGATCTTGTTTTAATATTTGTGATACTGTATTTGTTTCATTAATTGAACGTTGTATTGTATATATATATGAACGTATACGTTCAAGTTCTTGAGTTAATGCACTATTATTTGCTTGATCAAATTCAACCTAAACAAATTTAATTAATGTGTATAATAATGAAAGAAAAGAAGAATTTTTTTTCTTATACTGATGGTAAACGTTCATTTTTATCGACTAATGCACGTAATCGTTCAATTTCCATTTGTAATTGTACAATTTGTCTACTATGTTTATCTTGATTAACTTTAACACGATTACGAATATTTCGTGCACGTTGTGCATAATTTAATGTACTTTTTGTTTCAGAAAAATCACGATCAACTGGTGATATACAAGCAATCATTAATGTTCGACTAAAAAAAAACACAAATATATGTACTTCACTTCAAATTCAACTAGTATCTGATTTAGATATGCCTTTTATAATACTTTAATAATATCAATGAGATGTAAAGGGGAAAAAAAATCATTGAAATTAGTACGTAATCTGTGCAAATACAACAAGTAGCCGTCCAAAGAAGATTATCTCAAAATATAATGACGAACTTTGAATTACTAGCAAGTAAGAAAAAGCAGATCCTGATATCTCAATATCCTCTAGACTCTAGATATGCACCAGTTCCAGTCCTGACTGGGTACTCAGTCAGGACTTTGTGTGTACTTGTTAATAATATGTTATTATGTTAAGTCATATTCTTTTGTAATTGTGTATCAAATACAGTCGTCAAATAAGAATGTCAATATTAGTCACAAAAAGATTGGACATTCTGCTGTCATGAGTGTTCTTTATTAAATTTTCAAGAATGATAATAATATTAACATCACAGTCATCTAATAATTTTCTTAATCTTTATTCCTATTTACTATAATAAGATATTTATTTCTTAAGCATCAAAATAATTTTTCGAAATAATGATTCGTGTTTGATAAAGAAATCTCCTCTAAAATGCCATCGAAACGATTTCGAGAAACGACAGCTCTTAAAAGTCATTTTTTAGCGTCTAGAAATAACAAATAATATGGCATCATAATTAGATAAAAATGTCTTATAAATGTCTACTGTCAATTTGAGAGTTAAATGGTGGTGGTTGTTTTGTGAATAGCTTTTTATAGAAGTGAGATAGAGAAGTGGGGCTTTCACCGTTGGAAAGAGAAGCTGAAAATGCATCCAACCACAGATAGAAAATTTTATCGAACTACTTTTCAAAAGGTTTTAATCGAATGTTTTCAACGAATTCATTTTGTTTTCTTCTACGTTAAAAAAGAGATTTTTCTATCAAAACCCCGCAACAACTTGAATTTTTCGATTATTTTGCATCATTCTGATTCAACATGCTTTCATTTTGAATAAAGAGATGATTTTCTAACTGCAATGCTTACAACTTTTTATGAAAATATCAGTATTATTTGGAAATGACAACTATATAAATAGACATGAATAGCAAGAACTGATATTATGAATTTTTGATGACTAAAGTTTATTATGGTAAAGAAGTTTTCTATAACTTTTAGATAGGCAATCATATTTTTTGTTTCTTGTTCAAACAAGAATGAATTCTTTCTGATCGGAGAAATAGTCATTTAAGAAGTAACGTAACATGTAGTAATGCAAGAGTCATTAAATAAAAAAACATCATATATATCGTAAGTACTTTAGCAGTCTTACATCCCGATAATTACAATATATTGGAGAAAAAGAAAGTATTTGTCATTCACTGATCTATAGTTCAGCTTAAGTCAGTACTCAGTTCACTGGACTCATGCACATCCGGGATGCAGAAGATATTGGGTTTTGCTCTGTTTCTTCAAAATAAAAGGTACTGGCTTTGAATTTACTGAAGAAACGAAAGTTTTTTGTTCTGTATTATTTCACTCAATAGACTATTTTGGATACATTGCGCCATCGTTCAACGCGTATAAGCAATAAATACTAAATAATTGATAGCATTATTATTCTGAGTTTATATCCATTACATCGTATATATATAGTATCGTTTCCATTGTATCACCGTTATCCTTGATATTCTCATCGTATTCGGAATACAGGAAATCTGTTTTTTCGTCCTTGTTTTCTAGTTATTTTCAAGATTCATCCTCAATAGTCTAAACTTACCTATTACCACCTAATGAATCTTGTAATAAACGAGTTAATTTTGAATCACGATATGGTACATGTGCACCTTTTCTCATTGGATCACCTAAGACTGATATGACATTTCCCAGAACAAGCTAAATAAATAATTTTTTTTTTATATAATAAATAAAAAACTTTTCATTTAGACAAACCAAGCCACTATTAATACTAATGCCTTCTTTTGCACGTTGACCTGTTGCACCTGTTCGTTTTAAACTTTCTGAACCAGCTAAATCAACAAAATGAATTTTAGCACGAATTTGTTCACGTAAATTTGAATTAGTTTCCTAAATCAAAAAAAGTAATACATAGAAAATTTTATTTTTATTTCTAATTAGATTTTTACAGATAGTGTTGAAGCAACACGTTCAAATTGTAAATTAACAGTAAATATAGCATGTGATCGACTTGATACACTATTCATACGCGTTGATGCTGTTGTTCGACTAAGAGCACCTTCTTTCAAACAATCAAGTGTCTAAAAATAAAAACAACTGTTTTTATTGAAATATTATACAAGAATAACAAACTTCTTGTGCAGTTGTAACAAATCGTGTTGTTATATTAGTAACTGATATTTCACCATTACTATTTTCAAATACAACATGTTTGTCAGAATTTTTTTGTGAACGAAAATCAATATTTTCTTTATTAAATAAATCATAAATATTTTCATTATAAATCTATCAAACAGATAAGAAAAATATTGAATAAAAATTTCATTTTTTTTTAATATACTTCAATAAATTGACATGAAACAACACATTTTGATAATGCAATTCCTTTTAATTCAGTTTCATGTTCATAACTTGCACAACGTTGAAATATATGCATAATAGCACGAGGTAAAATACCTTCTTTTATCGGATCATTATACTCAATTCCACTACCCATAGTAAAAGTTTTTCTATAATTTAATCAAAAAGAAAAATAAACAAAAAAATTCTTAAAAATTAATTACCCAGAACCTGTTTGTCCATAAGCAAGTATTGATGCACTATAACCTTGAAAACATCCTTCAATCATATCGTAAATACATTCACGATAAAGATCGTCTTGTGTTGTTTCTGGTAAAAATACATGATCAAATGTAAATGCTGTACTATTAGCAAGAATTATTTCATTTGTTGTTCGTTGTATTTCAACACATGTTTGGCATAAATCATGTTCCTCATTTCTCGATAATGGACGAACACTTACATAAAAAAACAAAAGAAGAATTCGAAGTAGAAATAATTTATTAAAAATTTTACCGAACAGCAGCTTTAACACAACTAGCAATTTCTTTATTTGAATTTGCCGATTCCATGTAATCGGATACTGAAATTCATGCGCACATAGGCGGCAATAGAAAAAATAAGATATTTAATGACAAGATAATAATAAAGAACTCATTTAGGACAAAGGATCTCGCTCGCGCGTTGTTGTCACCATATGTCAAATAAATAATTAATTATTTATTTTATTTTATTTAAATAAATATTAATTTTTCAATTAACAAAAAAGTGAAATAAAATTTAAATTAAATATATAACTATTAAATAGATGTCACTATAAAGATACAAATATGATAATATTTTATTAAAATATTTATTAATTTAAAATCAATATAGTTTATTTTAATTTAAATTATAAAAAAATTCAATAATATATCTTTCGAGAAGTTTCACGATATAATATTCAATAAGCTAATGTTACTAACCAATAATATTGTCTATAAAGAAAATGATGTAGCTTTCTCGCGTTGGGAGGAGAAGAAAAAGAATTATTTAATCTTTTTTTTTCTTTCTTTTCTTCTATTACATTTCTTTTTTTTTTTTGCTAGTGTGTGTATGTGTTGAGAAAGAGTAACACAGCAGCGCAATTGCATGATCATATATAACAGATCTATTTTGACAAAATCAACTAAATATATTTATAGATTTTCTTAGATATTTAAATAAATATATATATATAAATCTATAAAATTATGGACAGTGACCAAGAGTCATCAGAAGTATGTAATAAAAAAATAAGTTTGATTAATAATGATTCATCTATTTGTTTCTAGTGTCCGTTGTGTTTGGAAGTACTCGAAGCTGATGATTTAAATTTCTTCCCATGTACATGTTGTTATCAAGTAATTGATAGATTTTATTTATATTATTGATTATATTAAAAGTATAAATTTTTTTTTTTTATTTTAATAATAGATTTGTCGATTTTGTTGGCATCGTATTCGAACAGATGAAAATGGATTATGTCCTGCTTGTCGAAAAGTATTTTTTTTATTTTTAAATAATAAGTTTAAATAAAAAATTTCTTGGGAATATTTCTAGCCATACAGTGAAAATCCAGCACAATTTAAACCATTAACTGAAGAAGAGTAAAAATAAATAAATAAATAATTTATTATTTATTTTATTATTATTTATTTAGAATTCAACAAGTCAAACGCGATAGAAAATTAAAAGAATCCCATAAAAAACCAAAGATTACTGAAAGTCGAAAACATTTAGCAAATCTTCGGTAATATTTTAATAAATTTTTTTTATTAATAAATCATTTTTATTTTTTTAAAGAGTCGTTCAACGTAATCTTGTATTTGTCAATGGTCTTCCTTCACGTTTAGCTGATACTGAATTATTAAGACGCAATGATCATTTTGGTAAATATGGTAAAATAGTTAAATTAGTTACATCACCAGCACATAATGGACAATTAAATTCTATATGTGTATATATAACATATTCACGTTCAGAAGAAGCATTACGCGCTATACAAGCACTTTGTAATTATCATGTAGATGGTCGAACATTGAAAGCAACATTAGGTACAACTAAATATTGTAGCCGATATTTAAAAGGTGCATCATGTCAAAAAGCTGATTGTCTTTATTTACATGAACCAGGTGATCCATTAGCTAGTTTTACCAAAGAACAAATGCAACAAGGGTAAAATTAAAAAAAAATTTCTGTAAAAACCAAGAAAAAGAATAAGAATTTTTTTTCTTTGAATTTTATTTTAGTCTTCATCTTGAGTATGAACGAAAACTTATGGAACAGTATACAAATAAAAATGCATCTGTACAATCAAATACTACATCAAAAACTGGTCGAAATAATGTTAATGGGTAACAAAATAAATTAAAAATTTTTTAAATTAAATTCGCATTTTATTTTTTTTAAATTTTTTCTAGTAATAAAAATGATTCACCACAACGACGAAAACATCCTATACAAACAATACCATTATTACCAACAACAAATTCTATAATAACAACAAATGGTCATTCAGATTTTGAATCAGGTGACGAAATACAACATCATTCATTAAATGGATATAATACCGAAACATTTAACAGTACAACTGCTATAAATGTTGATTCTGATACAACATCAACATCATCTCAAACATCATCTGAACATGAACCACAAATTCAACCATCATCATCATCAACAATACAAAATCAAACATATCATGTATCTCCAACAACTAATTGGCCAGATGAACGAACATCTTTTTTCACAACTAATAATCTCTCATCATCTCAACAACAACAACCAACAACAACTACAACATCTGTATCTCAAATATCACCATCTATAAATGTACCTGTTACAACTATATTACCTTCACCTAAGACGAATAATATTAATAATAATAATTTATTAACAGAATCAACGAATAATAATAATAATAATCATAATAATAATACAGTGAAAAATTTTGATCAATTACCTGAATATAAATTATTTAGTTCAAATATTCCATCTATACATAATCTTCTTTTTGGAAATAATGAAAATAGTCAACAATCTCATCGACCGTTGATAAATGGAATTGATCATGATGTAAGAGAGATTGAAAAAAGATTAATGGGTATTTAAAAAAATATATATATACATATATATTTCATATTATTTATTTTACTTTTTCTTATTAGAAAATGGTCTTAATAATGGTGATACATCTTCTTATACTCAAACACAAGAAAATGATGAACTTGGTAAAAGAATTTTTCTTTTTCTAAATTAAGTTTTCTTTTTTAAAATTTTCTTATAGGTTTTGATCCATGTAGTTTATTCATGTCTGCACTTGCATCTGATATTGAAAATGAACGACAACCATTACCATCAACAATATCGTATCGTCCACCAACAAATACATATAATTATTTATCACAATATCCACCAACAACAAATCCATCTATAGGACAAATTAATCCAACATGGCTAATGCAACAACAACAATATCAACATTATCATGATCAACAGCCAGGAGCAATGCATAGTAATGGCACAACACCACAAAAACAACAACAACAACAGCAGCAGCAACAGCAACAACAACAACAACGATATCCAATATCATTTAGTAAAAATTAAAATTTTATTTTATTTAAAAAATGTTTTTTTTAATTAATTAGATGGATCATCGTCAAGACAGATATGGAATGGCAATCAACAACAAACACAATATGTACCACAAATACCAAATCGTTTAGATTTTACAAACCAAATACAACAACGACTTCCACCAAGACAATCTTCACCATCACCACAATATTCTCAACCAATTAATACTAATAATACTAATTATCCTTCAAATAGTACAGTAACCACAAATAATTGTAAGTTTTTTGTTGGTTTTTATTTTTTTTTCAAATAAATAATTATTCATTTAAAAATATTTTAGTATCAAATGATCGATGGATGAATTTACCCTGGACAGATCCAGCTATAATATCATTCGGTAATAAACTTGATACAATTCCATCACAATGGACCACAACTACGCAATCACAAGGATCTTCCACATTACCCTCAGGAAATAATCTCATACCATCGACTCGTTGGTCACAACAACAAGCGACACAATCCCAACCACATATGATTACAAATGGAATTTATCCACTATATTCAACAACATCACGTGTTGATGATGGAAATCGTTCTTGAATTAAACAATTGATCACATGCATATAAACACACACACACACACACATACATAAAAAAAAGTCGTCTTATTTTTTTTCTGTCTATGCGCTCCGTGCCCGGATGATGGCTTCATCTTCATTTTTTTTTCTCTTGTACTCCTTTTTTTTTTGCTCGTTTGTTTTCTCTATCTCTATCTCTCGTTGTCGTTTATCATATATACATATATATACATACATAGAAAAAAAAGAAAACATCATATTTATAATGAAGAATTATTTAGAAAAAAAAACTTTTAAAAAATAAGAAACAAAAACCAAACATATGAAGAAGAATGGTATCTTTAACATATATTGAGAATTATATTTCATATGATAATAAAAAAATTTAAGCTAGCATTACATCAAAGATTCCAAACATCAATATATACATATATATTTTTTCGTTTTTTTTTAAAATTTAATTGGATGTTTATTGTCATATTTTCTTTTTTCTTTGTCATTTGCATCTTTTCTGTTTTTGTTTGCTTGTTTAACTATTTTTTCTTTTTTTGTTGTTGTGAGTTTCTCTACTCTTGCTTGTTTGTTTGTTTTTTTTATCATGTGAATGTGTGTATTGCATATGAGACTATTCAGAACGTTTATTGAGATGAACACAAATTTTAAACTGATTATCGTATATATATATATATATACATATCTTTAATAGAAAAACCAAATAACTCTTGAGTTTTAAATTCGTTATTTACGAAACTAAAAGAAAAAATCTTTTTTTTTACTTTTTTTTCAACATTTAATTTAAACGTTAACAACAGAATCACAAAAAAAAGGGTAACAACGTTGCTATTTTTTATGATTGATTGTGACACTTTATTTTCATTCTCTTCTTCTTCTTCTTCTTCTTCCATTAAACATTTTAATAGAGACATTAACAAAAGAAAAAAATAACTGATTTATAAAATGGATGCAAACATGTCTCTTAATCAACCAACATTTCTATTTGATGATTGTAAACGATTTCAAGCTCAATGTGAACATGATCGTTTACGAAGTTCATTACAATCTGATATTGATATACCTCCAACAGCTGATCCATGGAAACAACGTCCAGTAGATTTTACTTAAAAAATTTTCATCCAAATAGAAAAAAAAATATGAATCGATCATCTATTGAAGATATATCATTAAAAGAAAAACCGATAGATACGTCTTATATTCAAAATAATTCTGTAATGCAACCATTTACTATATCATATGAAAATAAAACAAAAACAAATTTAAATAATAATAATGATGATAATAATAATTTTCTACTTGATACACGAATTAAATATGATAAAATTAAACGTATGTTAAATACTGAACAATATAAAAATCCTCAACCACATGATTTTCGACAGGTTATTTTATTAATAAAATTCATTAATTTAAATCTTCTTATTTAAAATAGTATCCAAATATGAAAGAATTAGACTTATCAGAATTTTATACTACATATAATCGAGATCCATATAATATTCGATTTCTTTCCAATAATTTGAATACTTGTAAGCAATTGTTACATGTACATGTTTTATTTTTCATTATTATTCATTTTTTCAAGTATGGCTTCAAGAACGTGAACAGGAACGTATACCTAAAGTTGAAAAACCATTATCTGAAATGTATCGAGCACTGACTGCAAGACCTAAATGGAATTCAAAATTAATTTTACCAAAACTTGTTTTTCCAAATAAATATGCTGCTTATACAGTAAGAAAATATTTTTTTGTTTATTTATTTTATATTGAAAACAAAAAACAAATAACATATATTTCTTCAAATAGCGTTATCGAAATCCAACACGTACCATCCAAAGTGCCTATTGGGAACGAGTAGAAGATCATTTCGAACAACAACCACAAAAAAAACATTTAAATGTTATTTGAAAATACAAAATATTCTATTTTTTTTTAAATATACATTAACATTTATTTATTTGACAATGGCAGAAAAAAAAAATTTTATCGAAAAATCATTCGACCAGTTTTACCATAGAGAGCTAAAAAAATAGGATTCAATTAAGAAATTTTTCTAATTTTTAGATATAAAAATAAGAAAAAAAAACAAACCTAATGGACTACCATCCGGAGTTTCTGGCATGCCAATTGCTTTGGCATAGTTACTTGAATACCATCTAAATATTAAAAAAAAACAAATTTCTTCACTAACAATATAGGTAAAAAATAACTTTTATCTATATTAAAATATAGTTTATTAGTCTATCTTTTCTTATCAATTTCTATCATGGTTTCAATTCCAAATAATTTTCAATCTTTAAAACAAATACCCATACTAACAATATTTTTCTATATATAAAATATCAAATTACTTGCCACTTCCTTTTCTTCTATTATTAATATCGTACAGGTGGTTTGTCCTTTTCGTACTATAGACTTTTGTCATTTTAAGTGTTTGTAACCAATCATCCATTACAATCAAGAAAAGTTATCTATGTTCTAATTATGAATATTATCTACGGTGTTCTATCTCACGTGATGATTAGATTTTATCTTATTCTTAAAGTTTAAATTACGTCTAACATTTCTTTCATTGATCTTTCGAAGAAAATGATGCTTTTTTCATGATCTATATCTCTTGCTATATTTTTTGCTTGTTTAACCAGTTTTTTTTTTAAAATCATATTGTACTTACATACTCAATGATTCTGTTGCTAAAATAGTTCGAACTACTTTAGCATAAAGTTTATATTTTCGTTGAAATAATAAACAATTTATTTCTTGTGATGTTCGTGCTGGTGGAATTAAACAACACCAATTATTTTTTCGTTCGTCTTGTGCATCTAATACAAGATTATTACCATTTTCACGAAATATCTATTAAGAAGAAAAAAAAATTCTACATAATAATTCTTTTGATATGTATTATACTTTAACAAGAAAATTATTGCGTGGTGTTATTGCTAATTTATCTTCTGGTATAAAACGACCTTCAAATGGACCAATAATAGTCGTCTTTAAGATTCGAATTGTTGGTGAAAATGTTATTATATCATCACAACGACGCATTTGAATATGAGTTGGTAATGAAAGTAGAACTCTATTTCAAAAAAAAAATGAAAAGAAAAAAAGAAAATTAAGTTCTATTATAAATATAATGTGACAAGAATGAATTATAGATAAAAATCATTTATACTTTGAAAGATTACGAGTTAATGATGATGATGGTTTTTTTTCTATTCCATTCATTTTTGATGATGAGACAAAATCTGGACAATCATCTTCTGTATGATTATTAAAACAAATTATACATATCATTGTCATTATGAATTCTAAAAATAAATAGAAGATTTTCATTGTTTTTATTTTATTTTTTTTTCTTCAATTGTTCAATTGAGTTTTTATTTATTGAATTAAAATAAAAAGAAAAATAATGTATATATACAGAAAAATTAACAATTAAAACAAAATTGAATATTGAAAATAATCTATGAATAGATTTTAATTGCTGTTGTTTTTATGAAATTATGAATCGTTATATTTCATCTGCTGAATTTCTCATACCCATAGACAATGATAGGGAAGATTAAAATGAAATATTGACAAATGCCTATGACGATTTAAAAAGATGTTAACGTATAATAATCATCGAAAATTCAAACATACTGAAGAATAATGACATTGCCGAATGTCTCATGACTTTCTTCTGATATTTTCATGATGTGTATGTCAAAATACCTTTTGTTTCTTCATTAGTTATCATACTAATAGCAATCGATATATAATTACATTTTATCCATCTACAATTTATTGACATCTTGTTTTGGTTATTATGTCCACTGCTACTATTCTAGACTTTTTGAGCAATAACAAATACGAGTTACTGTAATCTATGATGAATTTGTTAATTTATTAAACAAAACTCGATAAAAATGAATCAAGTATTCAAACGTATATAATTCATATTGAGTTCAATTTTGTTATGTCGCTTAAAGACGTTGTCATTACCTTACTGATAAAAGCTTTTATTATCTCTTCGAAAACGAATTTAATATATCGATAAAAATCCTACATTATTTAATTAGAACGATAAGAATATGATATTAAATTCATCTAAATAATTATAAACCAAATTGAATATAATATGATGACCAAATAACATCAATATATTATATTATATAAGATATTTGTGTATTATTTTCTCATGATAGTTCCAAAAAAAAATTATCTTATTTACATTTCAGCTTCTGAAATAATTGATTTAGATAATCAAGTGAACATCCGATTTTTTTTCTTTTTGGAGTTGGTATTTGTTTCATAATACTAAATAACTCATATAGATATAAAACATCAAAGATCTATTGAAATATTTTACTTTTTTTGAATAAATAAATGATTATTTTCCTAAAGTATTATTAAGTATATCAATAATACATTGAAATAATTCATATATACCTGTACTTCTTTTTTTTCTGTTAATAAATTTAGATAAATTCCGATGTATCAATAAGTTTATTGTAATGTACAATAATCATTTCAATTTTATTCAGCAATAATATGTATGATCTCATATGTAGAAAAAAATTATGTAATGATGATATATTTTGTAATAAAGTATTTAATGAAGCTGCTGTATTTTATAAATTAAAAATAGCTGATCTTGATCATATTTGAATAAATGATGACTAGAAATCAAAAGAAAATATTAAATCTAAAACAAAAAAAAATTCTTCAAAGAAATGAATTACTTATTGCAATTGAAAATCATTTTTTTCGAAATCAAACATAATTTTTATGAATAATAATGAATTTCGTTATATTATTAAAATAAATAGGAAATCTAATTAATATATCACAAAAAACCATAATAATAATTCTTTTTCTCAAAGAAAGAAACAAAGAATGACTAAGATAAGTAATTCGCTCATAAATAAACCAATGAAATGTAGTAAAATATATTAATAGATTTAATAGATATATATAATCTTTCTTGTCTTTTTTTATTTAAATCCTTCAAAGTATTCCATCATGTTTAATCTTAGCAAAATTATTCAATTATCAACAAAACCTGTTATTAGAACACTTCATACAACAAAACCATTATTTTGATTCGGTAGTGGCGTTATTAAAGTGAAAAATAATTTTTTTGTTGCCTCTTCATTATTTAGAAGGATGCAACTTTATCAAATCATGCACTTTATGAAAATGAATCATAAAATAAAATAAATACAACAGATCGTTTTATTGAAAAAAAAGGAAGTAAGGAAGATTTTTAAATAATAATAATTTATATTAAATTTCATTAATTTTTAGTTTTATTCGGTGTACCTGGTGCATGTTAGTTAAAAAGATGATTCATTTGTATGGCAAGCATGAGCAAAAAAACATAAGGCTGATGGATATGTAAGAAATATCAAAAAACCGTCAAAAGATACAGAGCCTGATAGAGTTGGTTTTTTTTTTAATTCTTACTTTTTAAGCGAAGAAAATGTATGACAAGTTCAATCACTCTAAAAATAGGTGTCAATTTACATAAATGTTTGTATACATAATGATAGAAAAGGGAGTCTATCGGACTTTGCATCTTTTCACGCTCTTTCAAACAAAAAGAAATTTTAAATATATTAAAAGAGTCCAGACCAAGAAAAATAGATTGTACAATCGAGAAAGCATAAGCTGAAAAAAGCAAATGGTTTTCGTTCTCTTAAAAATAAGCATATTTTTCAAGAAGAACTTAACAAAAATCATCGAAAAATTCACCCAAATACAAGATACTGAATAAAAAACAGCGTCGCTCCTGAATGAACAGAAGACGGGCTATCTTTCCATATATTTATCTCAAGTACAAAATTTTTGGTGAAAATCGACCATTTTGAGAGGTAAGACGGCCTTAAACTTTACATCTTGCTGTTCCCCTTCTATGTTTTTAAACAACATGCCAACGATCCTGGGACATTGAAGATAATAAATTAGATCTAGTGTTTAACTGTCACTTCTGACTGTAGTTGATACTACTATATTCTATAATTAATGCACGTTTATGTTGTATAAAAAATTTTTAATAGCGTCGTAAATAAGTAGATCTAAGCAATACAGCAGGGAATAGACATAATAAATGAAATGAGCGAGCATCTTTTCAAATACTTAAAGAAGACAATTTTGTCAATGCTTGTTGATATAGAGAACAGAGAGAAAGAGAAATAATGATATTTTTTTCATTTCGTTGTCGATTGTCAACGGAGATTATGAAAAAATAAACTCATTATTTTCATCGACGACATCGGCCAAACAGAGGAGGATATGAACATATCAATGTATATATGGGCATTGACAACAAAAAAATTGAATAGATATATCATACAATTAATATGAACCATTCAATTATTCAATTGAACGATTTGCCTGATGAAATTCTCATGATTGCTTTGAAAAAATTATGGAATGTTAGAGTACTCTATTCTTTCATAGGTGTTAATAAAAGATTGGATAGAATTGCATGTGATCCAATGTTTTCAAGATGTTTATCATTGGTGAATGGGTCATCGAATAATTCTGTCGTTCCATTTCCAAATGTAGTGTTAAATCGATTTTGTTCACAAATTCTACCTAAAATTCATCATCACATTCAAGAACTTAATATTGAATCATCAACTATGGAACGTATACTTTCAACCATAAATTATCCTAATTTACGGAAACTTGGTTTATATAATCTTCATGCAAAAACAGCTATATCTCTTTTGACAAGTAAGACATTAATGTTTCTTCAGTTAATTATTGGGAAGTAATAAAAATGATTGCATTTGTTTTATTACAGTAGTTTGTAGAGAAAATAATATTCGAATCGATATTTCTGGATAGATGTCTATTAGAAGCAGAAAAATAATTAAACTAAAAGATTAACATTGGAAAAAAAGAGTGTAGAATCAGTAAATGATTGAACATCAGATCTATACTATAGTAAAATTTCTAATGTGGTTATTAATCGAACTCAAAAAGTAGCACGCTTTATGTGCTTTGTATTGGAATGTTTTCAGTTTTTTCCTTTAACCTAAAAAAATTCCGTTTCTTCTGCTTTTGTGCTGCTATCGATGAGTCTTTCCTTTCTAAAACTTCACCAAGTTTCAGTATGATTTCATGTTTTGTTAGAGATTAATACAAAGATAATAAAATATATTTGGTAAACATTGTTGAGCTATTTTAAATAAGCATAGTTAGTTTAATTTCTTAGACGTAATTCATAATTGTTTCTTGCAACGCAGCACATACGATTTTTTCTCATTCTGTATGTAAATCGATTTCGTTCACACTATTTGATTTATAGATCTAAGATAGGTCGCCTATATCAACGATCGAAAGATATAAGAGAATAAATTCACTTATTTAATGATCGAACTAGAATTTTGATAAATATTTTTTTATTCCGATATCTTTTTAGATCAATTTACTTTAACCCATATAGATATAAATCAAATTGTTTCACTTGTTATTTATGTTAATCAATATGAAGACATAGATACACGTATAGATGTAAATATCTTTCTATTTACACAAATCTTAACACAATGTTCTCTAATTTAAAATACTTATACTTTGGTATGTCTTCCAATTCGTTACAACGATTATTCTTTGACAATTCACCTACAAATATTTTCTCACCAACTTTATTAGAATTGCATGTATCTTTAAGACATTTGACTGATTGTCTTTATCTTCTTGATGGACGTTTTAATCAACTTCATATACTTCGTGTTCATATTTCACAAAATAACTCTGCAGATGTAATAATCAGTAATAAGATAAATTATTGTTATTAATATTATTCATTCGAATAATATCATTATTTATCTAGGATAAATTACCAAATTTAAAACATTTCTCGCTGGACCATGAATGTGATACAGATTTATATGATAAATTAATTGTACCACTTCTGCAGTGAATGATGAATTTAGAAGAGTTGAATTTATATCTTTTAATCTGTGATAAACAAACATTCGGTGATGGTACAGATTTGAAGGAAAATATTATCAATTATATGTCTAAATTAAAGAAATTTTCATTTAGCATTCGTTCAAGTATTTATTTTAATAATGAAATTATTTTCCCATCAAATGATTATATTCAAAATACATTCAAAGATTTTAAAGATAATCAAATAGTTCCTTGTACTAATTCTTTTTTAAAGAGTAAAGAAGTACAATGTCATATTTATTCATACACATATAAATATGAAAAGTACGATAGAATTACAAATAATTTTTCTGGTAAATCTTTTGAATATGTTCGTAAAATTTCATTATTTGATGAACATCCATTCGAACATGAATTTTTTCTTCGAATTGCTCAATCATTTCCAAATGTGAAAATTTTAACTTTAAATAATGAACAACCTCAAAAGAACAAACAGTATAGTCAATCGAAGAATGCTCATCAAGATCCTTCAATAGCTAAATATCTTCATTTAACTTAACTTCATCTATTGGAAGCTCATGATGATTATATCGAAGAATTTCTAATCGATTGGAAGACATGTTTACCAAATACTGTTCATCTTGTTGTTGAATATGAAGCAATAAAAAGGGTGACAGAAAACTTTACAAGAAGTACAACACAAATCAATTGTTCAAAACTAATTTATTTAAGTCTATTTGATGGTGATACAACTTCTGAATATCTAAAAGATTATTTTCCTCGTACAAAAATATCTTCTGATTAGTTATTCATGTAAAATTCTTTTTTTTATATGAAAAAAATAAATATAAATAAAGATAAATGCTTCTTTTTGTTGAATTACAAAAAATCAAATAAATGTAATTTATATAACGCAACACAAGAAACATTTCACTATCGGCAGCATGCTAATCATTACATTGGTCAGATTTGCTCACAAAATTCTTGTTAAAACATAGATTAGGCTTTGTCTTGCAAATGAGACACAAGTGTGTCAAAAAAACTTAGCGTTGAAACGTTAGCTTAACTAAGATGTTAATGGTTTACACGCTAACATTTACTAGTTGATAAAATTCTCATCGTATTCATACTTCAAATAGCAAGGTTGACGCCGTTTATACAAGCATTTTGTTCTACATGCATTTAAACCCTGAAAAAATTATTTATTCATATTCCGTTTTATCACATATGTTGTTGCACTAATTTAATGCAATTTTATTTTTTTGATTTTATTGAATCATTGAAATACTATATTTGTATGTTTTTCGACCTTTTCTTTGAAATGAATAAGCCGTTATTTATTTTTCATCAAATAAAAAAAATTACTTTTTTTTCGAAAAATAAAAAAAATTCATTTTTTTTCTTCGAATGGATTTGGCTTTGATAATGTTGATCTAAAGATATCGAATAGAAAAATGTAATAGAAAATAATTTTAAAATTAATTCCAACTTACTTAGGTGAAGTCGGTATATCATTATCAATATTAATATCAATATCAACATTAGTATCAATTTTTAATTGTTGATATGATTGTTTGTTAATTGTGGTTGTTGTTGAATCAGTTGTGATTTGAGGTCTGTTGAGAAGATCCCATAACGTTTTTCTTGTAGTATCGATTATGTTTTTTGGATCACAAAAATCCCTAGAATATTTTTGTCGTTACCCAAGTCGAAAAGGCACGACCATAAAAGGTTGTATACAACGAAATACGATGAGAAACGATCGTCGTACACGACTAACGTATACGATTTCATACGTTCAAATACGATCACCGTATACTTCAACATAAACAGCTGTCGTGTGCGACGGTAGTATACGACTGTATACAGTCGTGAATTAGCCGTAAACTGAGACCTATTTGCCGACCATACCGCACTGTCTACTGATTTCAGCAAAGAATCTAATAGGACGTAGAATTTTAAATGCAGCATTTTAAGTTGTAGTTCATTGCATTATTTCGAACTATACATTGAACAGTATGTGTTTATGTACTTGAAGAAATTTTACCTTTTTATTTCCACAAGATTCACTAGAGTAAAATAAAATGAATATTTTTATTTCAATAGTTTATTTTTATTTATCTTTACACTGTTAACCAGAATAAAACACGAGGTACGTTTTAGTTTATTTAAATTATATTTCAGATTTATTTCAACGGCAAGACGAACAGTCATAAGTATTTAATTTAAAATAAATTATTTTTTTTATTTTATAGGTAGTTTAATGGTACAATGAACAGTAGATATTTATTTTAAATTAAATCATTGTTTATTTTTATATTATAGGTTTATTTGAGCAGCACAATTGATAGTAAGTATTGTTTCAAATTAAATTATATTTTATTTTAGACTGAGTCCAATGATACAATGATCAGTAAGTTTTTATTTCAAGTTAAATTACTGTCTTTTTATTTCTTAGTTTCGATTTATATCAACGGTATAGTAAGAATAAGTATATTTATTTCATATAAATTATTTTTAATTTTTAATTTTAGATCCATCTCAATGGTACAATAAACAGTGAATATTTATTTTAATATAAATTTCTTTTTTATTCTTTATTTTAGAATTGTCTGAACAACGCAATCAGGAGTAAATATTTATCTTTGAACAAATTAATTTTCTTTATTTTAGGTTTATCTGAACGTCTCGATGAATAGTAAGGATTCCTGGTATTGAGAATAAGAGTAGAGATAGGAGAAGGGCGCAGGAATATCATGAAGTTACTCCCTTCTCTATAAGAAGATGCTTATATAAATACGAAGACAAATGACGTCGTATATACACATACATACGATCGTTTACAATGGTCGTATTTCGTCGTATACATCATGTCGAAAATACGACCGTAATTCAGGAGTCAAGTAATACGACGAAATACGACCGTACACGGTCGTAATTTTGAATGTATACGATCGTACACGGTCGTTTACGACGCCGTAAACGACGGTTTACGGCAATCATAGTGCTCGTCCTGGGTAATTAATCGATAAAAAATTGTCACTTACATTTTTTTCATTGAGGACGTCGTTAATTTCAAACTGTTTTGTGGATGTATGGCCTTCGTCCAACTAAAATTCATTAATCGATTAAATATTGGATATTATTAAAATAACTTACACGAAATTCCACCAGCATAATTGTCGAACTTGTTCAATTTTATTAATGAAAATAAATTCTCTTGAAATAACTGCAGTATGTGTTGCTAGAATAATTTGATGTTCTTTTAGTATGATTTTATGCTCATATGCCCATGTCAAAGAAAACGACGTCGTGGAGGGTCTTAAACGGCGTATCAGGTTACCAATTCTCAGCGTATTTCGTCGTCATCTGTTAGCAAATGAATGTTCATTCTTTCGTTTATTCTTTCTGTCGACAAATGTCGTGTTTCACTTTTAATTTTCTATTTCTAGGTCATTTATCTTTGATTTTTATTCATTCTGTTTATTTCTGACTAATTTCTTCCACTTGTGCTTGCATGATTGGAAAAATAAGTCAAATATATTCGAAGTCGTCGTATTACGTCATTTAGACATACAGAGAAGAAAAAAATGCTTGAATTTATGTTCATTCGTTTCTGTTAAATATATACACGCCTGGATCCTTATTTAAAGTTATAACCTCCATGATGATTTGATAAAAGAAAATCAAATTCTTGCTTTTTATCCTTTCTTCTTGCGGGTAAAAGTGAAAATTCTATCAAAGTTATTTGTTTTAACCCTTTCAGGACCGTGGTACAAGGGCTGTACCACCTATCCCGAATGGTTTAAAAGCGGCGTTATGACAATTTAATTTTCTTTTCACTTGGTAAACTTTGTAGAACGAAGCGAGATGAAGTTTTTCACACACTTTTAATGGGTACTAAGTTATCCTCGCAAAGATAATTAAACTGCAAAGAGTCAAAAAATTGAATTTTAAGAAAATTCGCTTTTGTGAAATTTTGTGGTGCCCATGTTCTTTATAGATAGATGTGATAGATATGAACTGCTTTACTGGATTTTGTAGAGGAAAGACAGCTGCATCCAATCATAGGATTAACCATCACGACAAGTTAGAGTGCATCATATATTTCAGAAATATCATATAGTGACTCCGTCTTCTGTGAATTGGCATCGGGTCTTTTGAAAGTTTCCCATTTATACTATGATAATTTCCATAAAATACTATACCAAGTGTGAAAAACGATGCAGAAAAACACGCTGTTTCACGCTGGCTGTACCAAACATGCTTTTGAAGTGATTAACAGATTTTTGACCTTATCGAACGGTGACCTTTCCTGCTTCAAACTTTTCGAAAAAATAATCTGGTCCCGAAAGGGTCAATACAATATTTCTAAAAAGAACAAGATGAAAAATTCTTTTCTGAACTAAAGCTTTTGTTCATTTTTCACAGAGAAAAATAAATCATTTGCATCAATTAAACGTTATTTAAATAAATTTATTTTCAAGATTTTAATTTAAACGGAATTTTTGAAAAGAATTCTCTCGTTTCGATTTTCTTTTCATCAAAAGCATAATTTGATTTTAATTAATAACAAAAATTAATTTTCATTTTTATTTGATTAAAATAATGAAAATATAATTGAAGAAAAAAAGACATTTTTTCCAATATAAACATTGCCTAAGAGACATTTCACGTCAGCCACAACCATAGTTGCTCAATGACCATATCCGATTTGGCTGATATTTTTACAGTAGAGAGATCATGCTAAGTTAGGCAGAAATCCAATGTTTCAGCTCAAACGAATGAGTGTTTTCGGAAATATAAGCGTTACAAGTGTCATGAGTAACACATATTTGGAGAAGTTTATATGACAACTGCTGTAACTAAATTTTCAATATCTCAGGAATAATAGAAGTCAGGATCGAGGTTCTTTTTTACCATAAATTCTATTGGTATTGAGCTATCGTTTTATGACATTGAAAGTACCTGATGGTCAAATTTTTTTTCTTCGGTATTAAGGAGTCATTGGGATAGGTATCTAGGCCATATTGATCAGATCAGCGCACTAGACTGTTTCAAAAATAGTCTCATTTGAAAGAGCACATTAAACTGCATTGATCAGCGTTTTCAAAAGTTTGTGCAGTTGAATTTTAGTCCATAGAATTTTTTCGGCAAGACTGAGAAGTCTAACTGAGGTCCGGAGTTCTATCTATGAGAATTCACAATTTTTAGCGTATCCTTCGATTTGAATAGCTCAGATTAAAGTTGGTAGTAGAAAACTTCTAAATTCAAAATTCAGCTCAATCGGATGTGTCTGTAGGAAACTGTAAAATACTCATGTTTTTGTACACTTATTACAGACAATACATTGGGTTTTCTTAGTTTTTCTAATTTTTTTGTCACAAAAATTGTATTGAATCATCAATGACGTGATCAAGAACAGATCTCCAGTGAATAGCTTTCATTTGGCTGTGAAAATCATAAGAAAGTTTGTATCGGTAAGTTCTTTCTATTCATATATCCACTACAGGCACATTGTATATACTCTTGACCAAAATAAACTGGACACCTTGATTGCTCCATAATTTCTCTATACCATTATCATTTCATCTCAAATTTGTATCACAGGTATATCTTTGATTGCTTAACATACTCTGAAAATTTCAGCCGTGTCAGATGAGAATTAGTTGAAAAAAATTACAAATATGTCTCACTTACTCTTGTAGCAGTGAAACGGAAATCTGCTGTTTTCTTGCTGAAACTTGACTTTATTATAGTTGCAATCTTAAAAAGACTTTGAATTATTTTTTAGTCAGTTTAGATCTAGTATCGTTTTGTCTTATGAAAACTTTTTTATTCATAAAAATAAACTCATATTTCTTATTATCCTGTTAAAATATATTGTTTTACGCATTTATATGTCAAATTAGTCTTAAAAATTTTAAGTAAAGATACTAAATAATATTTCTATTAAATTATGTGTAAGCAAAAAAAAAGAATGTTAACAACTAATGCCCTCTTCCAAATTTGTCTTCCTTTTGAAGGATTTATGTAACATGGCATGATGGTGTTTTTGTACATGTAGCTTATCACCATCACCACCGAAATAAAGAATGACTACGAAAAAATAATTCGTTCATAAGTAAACCAATGAAATATAGTAAAATATATTAATAGAATATATGTAATCTTTCTTTTGTCTTTTATTTAATCTCTTCGAAGTATTCAACCATGCTTAATCTTGGAAAAATTATTCAATTATCAACAACAAAACCTGCTATTAGAACATTTCATACAACAAAACCATTATTTTTATTCGGTAGTGGTGTTATTAAAGTAAAAAATAATTTTTTTTTAATATTTTATTTCATTTATTTTGTCTCTTTGTTATTCAGGAGGGTGCAACTTTACCAAATCATACACTTTATGAAAATGAACCAAAAAATAAAATAAATACAAAAGATCTTTTTATTGGAAAAAAAGGAAGTAAGACAGATTTTAAAAAAATACTAATAATTATCATTGAATTTTATTAATTTTTAGTTTTATTCGGTGTACCTGGTGCATGTAAGTTGAAAAGATTTGTTTATTTATTTATTACATGATTTTATTTTTTTCTTTTAAATCAGTTACTCCTGGTTGTTCAAAAGTTTGCAAATAATAACTTACTTTTTTTTTTATATTAATTAAATTATTTATTTAGACTCATTTACCTGGTTATGTTAAATCAGCAAACGATTTTAAACAACTTGGTTATGATACAATAGTCTGTGTAACAGTTAATGATCCATTTGTATGTCAAGCATGGGCAAAAGAACATAAGGCTGATGGAAATGTAAGAAATATTTTTAAAAAAATACAAGTAACAGATGTGATTTGAGAAAATTGCTAATTTTGAGAAGAAGTCATTTACACAAATGATGTTCTTGTAGCATTCAGTAATTTTTACGCTACAAAATAATCACCAAATATTAATTTAAAATAAAACATAGGAATAAAATCTGTATAAAATTCTATTGGATTCAATATCAAGAAAATAGTCTCTCTAAATAATAATGAGTTGTAACATTCAAGGCATTAGGGGCGTTTGACTCGAAATATACTAAAATTATAAGTTATGAGCCATCAGATGGACTCGCATACGTAGATTCAAATCCAACTCATAACGTTAATTTGTGTTTTTTTTAACTAAAATTTTTCTATATTTTTTTCTATTAATTTTAGGTTCGAGTTTTAGCAGATCCTGATGCTAAATTTACTAAGGTATTTATAAAGAAAACCAATAAAAAATGAATATTATTCTATTGAATAATTTTAGGCTCTTGGTCTCGAAAAAGATATGACAGCTGTATTAGGCAATGTTCGATCGTCTCGGTAAGATGATTTTGAAATTAGTTAAAAAACGAAAAACTAATTTTTATTTATTAGATATGCATTAATTATTCATGATAATACAGTAAAAAAAGTACTCGTTGAACCAGATGGTACTGGTTTAACATGTTCACTTTCAAACAATGTTCTTGATGTTATTAAGAAAGATGATGTATCAAAATGATCATTAATATAAACATTTTTTTTTTCTCTTTTTATTATTCTATATTCATCTTAGATGCGTTCCTAGTTTTATTTCTTTATCTAATAAAAAAAAGAAACTAAAATAAAATAATATTTCTTTAATTTTTATTAAATAATAATTTTAGATAAATAATCATGGAAGATTTTGATATGGATGCTGATGATAATCTCGAGGAAGAAAAAAGTAAATCTCCACAAAAAAAAACTCATCAACCATCAGGTATTGCTATGGAAGCACTTGCTGGTCTACTTGATAGTTATTCAACAACAGAAATGAAAGTAAAATAATTATATTCAAATTAATTATTTAAATTATTTTCATTTTAATAGAATTCTCGTCGTCCAATTGCATCTATACAACAATTAGATCATCAATCATCTATGAAATCAACATCAATAATCAATACTCCAACACGTTCAATAAATATTAATCAATCAAATACACCAAATGTAACAATATTTCATAATCGATTAAATAAATCTGAAATTCTTATTGAACATATTGGAAAAAAATCAAATAATAAAACTGTAAATGAAATAAAAAAAGAACCATTTATTCAATTGAAATCTTTATTGAAACCATATAAATATATGTATCAAACAGTTTATAAACGTGCTGATGGTTAATATGATTTATTTATATTAAATATAATAAAAACTTTTCATATATTTTTCTTTCAGCACTTAATAAACAAATAGAAGAATTTGAAGATTTATTTTTAACTATGATTAATAATAAAGAAAATGATAAATCAAATACTGTTCTTTATCCAATTGGAAATGCTGTTCAAGTAAAGAACAAAAGAAAATAAATAGATCTATTATTTAAATATATTTTTTTTGTCGTAGGATGAAGTATATCTTGTTGGTCGTATTGTATGTGATTCAGCTGGTCAATTAAATGCTCAATCAGTAATACTTGAAGGTTCATCTCGAACATCGAAATGTAATCGTGTTCGATTAGATGTTTCATCTTTACCTAATTATTCATTATTTCCTGGACAAGTAAAATAAAAAAAATATTTATTAAATTAAATAAGAATTGGTCTTCTTTTATTATTAATTTAGATTGTACTTGTTTCGGGTATTTATACAAATGATGGATGTTTTCATGCAAAACAATTAATAGATGTAAATATAAAAATTTGACACAAAAATAAAAGAAACATAGAATATTTTTCTTTAGCCACCATTACTTCCACATTCAATTGAAACAAAAATAAAAAATAATTTATGTTTTATGATTGCTGCTGGACCTTTTTTACTTGCTAACGGAAATTTACATGCACTTGAAGAACTTCTTCAACGAGCTGTTGAAGATTCAACAATTCAAACATTGATTTTAGTATGGAATTAATTTTTTTTTCAAATATTTCTTCTTTTAATATTCATTAAGAATTATTTTTAGCTTGGTCCATTTGTTGATGAACGTTCGTCATATGTACAAAATTTACAAGACAAAACATATGAACAAGTATTTAATGAAATTATAGAGAAAATAAAAAGGTATTTAATTAACCCATTAAATATCATAATTGCGAAGTATCATTAGTAGTGTAATCAACGGGAACGCAGTACTCCTTCCTTCCCTGTTAGTCTTGGAGCGAAAAACAGCGACGAACTTTTCTACATTGTCACCTGAAGATATCATATTGATGGCCTTAGTGTAATAGAGAAAATACGAACACCATATTTTCAACAATCATCGCTAGCTTGGTCACCTTCAACTGTGAAAAATTTGAGAAATTTCGTGAGTACCATGTGATGATGCTTGATTTCGAAACTCAAGCAGACAGTGACCTCAAGAAAGCATGACTTCAATGAAATTTTTGATTAAAATAGCACTTTTCACATATTCTTTACGACCATCTCTTCGAAAACATCAAGACCAGTAAGCAAACAGCAGCAAAAACTCTAATTAGAGTCAAAAGTGTCATTAACGAAAACACTGATTAGTTTGATCCTTTTATTTATCAAATTTGTGCTTTTCCGAGAGTTCTGTTTATTTAAAAAAGTACACAAAAGTATTTGCTTCACAAAAAATTGTTTACAATTATTTATTAATTTACGAAACCTTTTGAACGGCAGTATTGTCCCATGAAATCCATTTTGAAACAACAACACTTTCTTGCATTCCACCTTACTGGATAAATTAGCAGTTGCTGTAATGCGAAAAATATTGGATAATTTTTTTCATCTCTCGCCTTCAATCTGTACTGCTTTTGTACATGTTTGATTTCGAAATTCTTGAAGAAATATTACTTTCTTGATACTTCTTTATTAAATTTGATCATACTATTGAACAGATTTATTGAAAATTTTGAAGAATAATTTATGAATATTTTCTATAAATTTTAGTTTTTGTATCAAAACAATTCTTATTCCATCATTACGTGATATTCATCATGATTCAATTTATCCTTTAAATCCATTTTCATTAACTGAAGATAAAGATTCGGTTTGTTCAAAAAATAAAACAAAAACCAAAAAAAAATATTTGTTTTTATTTCATAGACAATTTTCAATAGTTGTGAACCATCACTTTTATCAATTGATGGTCTTGAATGTGCAATAACATCAACAGATATTCTTTGTCATTTAAGTTCAGAAGAAATTAGTTTGTAAGTTAAAATATATTCAAAAAAAGCAACAATTAATTTCTATAAATTAGAAATCAAACAACAGAACGAATGTGTCGATTAACTCGTCATTTATTTCAACAACATTCGTAAATATTTAAAAGACAAAAAGAAATCTTTTTAATTTAAAAATTAAATTATTTTCTTTCAATAGATTCTATCCATTAATTCCACCACATGAATCAGTTTCAATTGAATATGAACAAGCAATGGAATATGCTAAAATTAATTCATTACCACATTTATTTATTACTTCATCTGATCTTCGACCATTTATTAAAGTATGTAGAAAGAAAAAAAAAGTATTAAAATAAAATTTTTCTACGATTTTAATAGTTTATTGATTCAGTATGTGCAATAAATATTGGACGATTAATTAAAAATCAAGATTCAACAATAATTAATAATACAAGTGGAACATATGCAAAAATTTTTCTCAATAAAACTGATGATAATATTAGTGAAAATAGTAATTTAAATGATCATTTACATATTCAAATATTTCGATTATAATCAGATATTATTGTTATTATTATTATTATAAATTTTTTTTTGTTATTATTATTCTTGTATTAAATAAAAAAGAAAATAAGAGAATATAAATTTATTCAATTTTAGAAATTTTATAGAGTTCATAGGCAAGTTTTAACCAATCATACAAAATTTTAATTACATCTGATGATGTTGGTTGCCATGTTGATTGATTAATTGCTAGAATTTTAATAATTAAAATGAGAAAATAAAAAAAAATTAAATAATCTTAGTTATATTTACTGTTTATTGATTGTGCAGCACGATTCCATGCATCAACATTTTCATTTTCTTTTGCTGTTGGATCGAATTCTACCATAGCTGGAAACAGCGAAGTAGCATACTAAAAATAATTATAATTAATTAATATAAATTTTATCTGAAGCTACTATATATAAAACAGTTAAAGCAAATATATATGTCGATATAGTTTTAAAAGATTATCTCTGTAATAATTTCCAATATGTGTGCGAAACTTAACTGATCTTGTGAAATTTAAATCGACAGATTTTGTAAAGAATTCAGATGTTTATCAATTAAATCAATTTTTAAATTTTCAAAGATTATAAAATGTCATATATAAAAAACACTTACGTCAGATGGATTTAATTCTTTCTTTGTAATAATTCTACTAATTGTTGATAAAATTTGTTTTATTTGATCATTCCATTTTAATTTATTATTAATAAATTCTTGTATTTTATCTTTTGATAATTGTTTAATTCTATTACATATATCCATATACCAAATACGATCAAAAAGATATGTTAAACGTAATTCATTAGATTGTTTTTCATAATTTAAATATTGTTTTGTTGTATCATTAATTAATTCTTGTTCTAATTCATCAATTGCTGTATGAATACAACGATACATAGATATTAAATCTTGTTTTTGTTCATTCGGTAATTCTTCTTGTTCACCTAAAAAAATAAAAATAAAATAATTTTAGTTGAATTATTTTTAGTGTTTAACTAACCAATATTTGTATCAATTAAAGCAAAACAAAAATTATCTCTTCCACGCATTGCTTGTATCATATGAGTTTGATTAAGAAATGATGTTATTGTTGATTGACAAGCTCTAGCAGCATATTCCAAATAATATCTATATATGATTTAAATTCTTTTCAATTGAATTATTCAAAAAAAAAACTAATTCACTTACTTAAATACTTGTTCACGACTATTAATCACTTTTGGTGTATTAAAAACTGTTAAATTTCCATTTGAATATGTTAAAACATGTTTAAGTAAACGTTCGTTAGGATTATTTATTGATGTAGGTTCATAAGTATAATAATCAACACTTATAACCTATAGAAATATTTACTAAAATAAATTATCTGTGAAATTTTAATTTTTTTTAAGATAAGTAGAAGATTATGCATCTAATTTAACTGTGTCTTGACTAGAATATAGTATTTTCTTATAGATAAAATATTTGAATAAGTAAAGAATTTTCAATCAAAGAGAAAACATTAACTTAATAGTTTCTCAGATTAGTTATGTATAATGTGTCAAAATAATGAGAAGAAAATAGATATTTAACTGAAGAACTATAATGATGATGTTGATGTATTAGAAATTAGTATTAATTGAGAGCGTAGGTATGCGCGTATTTCACTACATAGGATGATTTAAAATTTCTCGAAATATTTACGCTTTGAAAAATCTTTTTTATCAAATGTTAAAAATACACCATCTTATCTTTTGTACAGAGTTTCATTTGGAAAACTATTTGTAAAGTAACTTTTGAAATTCAATTAGGAGAATAAGATGAATGAGACGTTGTAATCTCTTACTTGTTCTCAAAGTTCTGTTCTCGTGTTATCATGAGCTTTCCGAATGAAAATTCGTACAAAACTGCTTCAATATTGCATTTAATTATTCTATTGTCATAACGCTTTCCTAATTGATGCAACATATTGTACAATTTACAAATTTATATATCAATAAATATTCATATATTACTAATTTGACTGATTAGATGAAAAAAAAACTGATCAATTTGATGACTTACATTTGTATATTGTTGTTTAATCCAATAAGTAAATCGATGAAGAATTTTCATCATATTATTATCAAAATCAATAAATGTAAATGTATCCGATAATGCTGATGCAATACCTTCATAAAATTGTACTTCATGTTGAGTAAATGCTTTTTCTTTTTTATCTCGTATTGTATCAATACCCAATAAACCATTAGAAGATTTTTGTTGTAAACGTTTTAATGGTATTAAAACAAAACTACCTGATTGATTTTTAGCACTAGGATTAAAAAAATAAATACGGGAATGATTTTTTGTTTGATTTATATATGCCCATTTTCCACTATCAAGTATTTGAAAACTATAAAAAAAAATAAAGATTTAATTTTATTTTTTGATTTAACTTACGAAATGCCTTGACCACGTTGTAATGTTTTACCTAATAATAAATCAGTTTGATCATTTGTTGTTGCAACATATCGTATTTGATTTTTATTATTTTCCAATAAAGCAATATAAATACTTAAATATTTAGGTGGTTGATTACCAAATGTATCGGAATCTTTTTGTATTATATCCATAACTTCTTTATAAAGATGACCCAATGTTCGAAATGGAATATTACGTATACGTTTTATCCATTGATGACGAGTATGAATACGTGTACGATCAGATGCATTAAGCTAAGAGAAATAAATATAGATTAGTTTGTTTTTTTTTTCTCTTTTTGTTAATACTTGTGCTTGTTGGTTTTCAATATGTTTAAGAAGTTCATCGAATTTTTCACCACCACCCATCATATCATTGAGTGTTTGATGAACATTAATAAGAAGATCATAGAATTCTGTACTACTTAGCTGTGGATGCTCTTGATATGTTTGAAGGACTTTTATAAGAAAAAAAAGAAGAAGAGAGAAGAGTAATTTGAATGTAAACAATCAAAATTAAAGCAAGAGAATAAGATTGATACAAAGATAACGAGACAAAATTCATTTTTTTTCAGTAGATGAACAATAGCTTGAAAAATCTCTTTTTGCGTTTGGTAGTAAATGTTTTGATCTTTTGAATATATGAAAATATTATTATTCTATCAGTTAGGATACTATAAAATTCTTAAAAACGAGCTGTTTATAAGTATTGATATTTCTTTATATGCTGGAAATTACTAGATGAAAATTTCATTAAATATGAATATTATTTCAATGAAAACAACTTCGCGACTCAAATAAAGCATTCGTTCGATATGAAACGCAGATATTTTGTAAAGCAGCGACTAAAAGGAAGGTTCAAATATAACTATTGTAAAAAATTAGCAGCTTGTTTTTTATTGAAATAGTATTCGTAATTTACCCTGTTCAATTTGTTCGATTACTGTTCCTTCTTTATATTGTTTGAGCCAATTAACTACTAATTCAAGTTTAATAACACCTGTACATGTTGTATTTATTTTTTCAAAGAGTAAATCAGTTTGAGTACGTCGTTGAGTATCAATAAGACGTTGTTGTAACTATTTATTTTTATTAAATATACAAAAAACAAGCAATGATAATAACTTACAAGATTTTTTTTTTCATTTTTTTCGTCATTTGTTTCTTTATAATTCGATCGAAAATAATCAATTAATGTTGATACAATCATTTCATTTTTTTTCAAACCAGCAAATGATATTAATAAAGAACTAAATTGTATTTTATCAATAAGTTGTTCATCAAATGGAATTGCTTTATCATGATCAATTATATCAAAATGTTCTAAATTATCTTAAAATAATAGAAAAGAAAAAAGAAGTTATTTGTAAATATATCTTATTTATATTTACATATTGGTTTTTGTTCTTTAGTAAAACGATAATTTGCTTCAACTAGAGAAAAATAAAATAAAACACAACATCATTTAAAAACAAAAATAAAGATAAACTTACAAGCTGATGGATCTTTTAATTCAATATTTAATGTTTTTTGTTCATCATCTGTTTGTTCTTGTTCTTCATCAGTTTTTTCACTTTCATCTGCTGATGTTGTCGATAGAGTTTGTTGTTCATTTGTTATTGGTAATTCCTTTGGTTTTTCTTCCTGAATTTTTTCTGGAGTTGATGATGTTTCATCAGGAATATTTTCATTTATTGTTGTTTGTTTTATAACAGGCCCTTAATAATAATATTTCATATATTAAAAAATAATAACTAAAAATAAATAAGTTTTTTTACATTGATTTGGTTGATTAACATTTTGTTTATCTTGTTCATTTAAAGCATTATAAAATTTTTGTAATGTTTTCATAACATTTTGTCGAAGAAGAAAACCATTCTAAAAAATAATAATATAAAATTTTTATTAAATCATTTATAATACTTGTTTATCATCTAATTGATTAAAAAGATATTGTAATAGAAGATTAAGTTCATTATCTTGAACAATATTTGTATATGTTTGTGCACAACAACGATATATATTAATAATTGAATCGAAATGTTTTGGTGATTGATTATTTAAACTATTAATAAAATTCTATCGAATAAAAAGAAAAATTTTAATTAAATTTTAATAAAAAATATGTTACACACACTTCTGTAAAAGTTCCAAGATGCATTCGATGTGATTGAAATATTGGTAAATTTGTTTTTAAATCAGCTTCTTTTGAAAATTCATTAAATTGTTCAATCATATTGTTTACCTAAAGAAGAATTTTTTATATTAAAATTAAAAAAAAAGTTGAGAAAATTCTTATAATACATCTCAATATGAGATCATTAAGTTTTAATACAATGGATACAGTTAACATTAGCTACAGTTATAGATTACTTTATAAATTAGACAAATCAAAATTATTATTAATCATATAGGTAGCAATGAACTCTCGAAGAATAGAAAAAGCGTTGTAAATTCGTTTTCTATAATGAAATATTACCATCTAAAGCGAACATTTTTATTAAAATTCTAAATCTTTATTATGGAGCCCGATCAAGTGTTAATTGATGCTAGTGACGTACTCTATTGGTGGTACACAAAATATAAGACTAAAAGATTTAAGTTTAGGTAGTAAAATACCAAAGAATACGATATTTTCTTTCTAAGAATCATGTTAGAGTGTCTGGAATGCGCTCATCAGTTCAAAGAATCGATTTTCAAATGTTTCTTTAAAGAACATGAAAGAAAACAATACGTTCTTAATTGTTTCAAAACAGAGTGGATGAAAACTCACTCTAGTACTTTATAGAACAATTCAAAATGTTTCTTTATATTTATGAACGTGTTCTACACATACAAAACAAGTTTGCATGAATGCATTGACTATTAGATAAAAAATATCACGTCAAAGCATTAGGATACATCATATTCTTCTTATTTTCAAAATGAAATAGTTTAACTTTGTAAATTTAGTTCGATTCTGATAATGGAATGTTATAATAAACGATCTAGAAATATTTCATTTGATTAAATATAAAAACAAAGCTAAGAAATATTGATCTAAATATTACGTTTTTATATTAAAAAATGAAATATACATACAAGTTTAGTTTGAATCCATCCTCTTTCTGGTATATTCCAATCTTGAAAGAGTGTTTTAAGTACATTTTTTCGTCGTTCTTCTTCTTGATTAGTAACATCTCGATGTTGATTACGTTCATTTTGTCTTTCTTTAAGTATTGTACGTAATAATGTTTCTTCTTCACCATATACTTTTAATACTTGAATTTTTTTTGTATTTAATAATGATTTCATTGAATAATGATATGGTGATAATGATGAATAATGCATATATTTTGGATTATTTCGCATTAAAAATGATGCTAAACGATTTATTGGATTAAATGAACGATCTGGTGTTGTTGTTTCAATTAAATGACGTTCATCAGCTTCTTTTATAACTTTTTCACAAGCTAAAACAATTAATGGAATAAGATTTTCAAGTAAATCATTAATAACATTCTGTGATAAATTTGATGACCACCATTCAGCTGCTAAACTATCAATAATAGCACTTGAAGCAACTTCTTGAATTATTTGTGATGTTGTTTTATTTCGATCTTGAGAAAGATAATCACCAAGTAAATCACTATGAATTGATAAACTTAAATTATTAATAAAAAACAAAAGGCACAGAAAGAATTAACTTAAATAAATAATTCCTACAAATACTACTTTTGCCTAACTAAAAGAATACTTTATATAAATATATGAAATCTGCAGGAATTTTTATTTTTAAATTAATACTTCATTATGTTACATACTCAGTTTGCTGATTATTATTGTGCATTGGTTTTTGTTCACGATAATTTGATGATGATCTAATAAATAAGAAAAATTTTGATAATTTAATTTACGTTTTAAATCATACCCTCCAACGAGCATCTTTAACAATAATATATAATTTTCTTTTCAAATTTTACTGTATAATTCTACATTTTATCACTAAGCAACTACCTTTAAAATTTAAGATACTTTATACTAATGACATCTATAATTTTGATTATTTATAAATTATACAAAATAAATATTGAATTTTTTTGAATTATTCATTAAAATTGAAAAAAATTATTTTTTTTTAAATATGCAAAATTGAAGAAGTAAATTAACAAATCAAAATTCAGATAATTTCCTCTCTGCATCTATTTTTAAAACATTTGTAGTAATATTATTAAGCTAGCTGATATGATGACGCATTTGACATCGAACGAACGAACGAACGAACGAACAATCGAGCAAACATATGAAAGTACTGGAGATTTTTTCTTTCGTTCCCCTAGTATATTCTAATCCTGATGATTACGTAATTTTTCTTTTTCTATTAAATTCATTACTTGCTTGTTCTATCATTTTCGTTTATATTTGATTAGATATTCTGTAAGGTATGGTAATAATTCTTTTTGTCTTTGAATAATTATTTTTGATTATTTTTCTTCTTATGTTTTTTTCTTTCTCTTTTTTTTATCGAAAGACGTGACTTTTTTCGATTATGAAGGTAGATCAGCAGTTGATATCGTTAACCTTCATTTCATTGATTTTGGATATTTTATATTTTGTCGATTTTACTAAGCATGTTTGTCATTGTAGTTCATAATCTAAATCAGTCTATATCATCATCATTTTGCATTTTTTTTTTCGTTTCTTTCGCGTACTTTTGATTAAGTTGAGAATAATAAATATAGATAACTTTTCGTGTAAATATAAGTACATTTATTTTCAAGAGGTATACTTTTTTTTGCTTACAAAAAGTTTGAATGTCTTTTGTTTTTTATTATTTTTTTTTTTGTTTAACTTATTTTACTCGGTATAATAGTGATAAGAAATATCTTGGTAATTATTTTTCTTTCGTATAGAAAAATAGTATTGGAGAAAGAAATAGCGAGAGAAGGAAAAACCACATTTCTTCTTTATATCTATATATATGCAAAGATGGTGATGCTAGTAGATACTGGCGGTGACGGTAGTGATGGCTTATATCGATCTAGGGTATACAAACTGAAGAGAGAGAATGCGATATTTACATTCTTGTCTGTCTATAGTAACGAGATAGACGACGACGGCTACTAGGAAGAAGAAAAAGAAGAACAGATACACGATCATACCATGTGGGGATGCCCCACATCGTATTGGTACACATCTTATATACTTGTTTCGCATGTCGATTGCTTCTGTTGATTTTAAGCTACATAGTTCTGCCACCTTTTTATCCCATATGGACAAAATGATTGTTTATTGACATTTTCTGTTCTTTTTCTTTATAGTCATCTAATACGATAGATAGAGACAGGAAAAAGTACGATTAATATTTGCAGTCTCTTTTTATACATAAAGAAAAGTACTTCTAATGACTTGTATATAATACATCAATGAAATATTCGTTGTTTTTCTAACATAGACCTTTTCTTTTATCATACATCAATTTGTTAAGTGTTTCATCCGATTATGATCATTAAGAGAAACAAAAAAAAACATTGAATATTTGCATAAACCGATAATTTTTTTTGTTTCTTTTCAGAAATACTTTATAAACTTTCTTCATTTCGTTTTTTTCTCAATGTCTTATTAGTAATGTCGTCATTGTATTTTCATTGAGTGGCCTACGCACTATAATACACCTGTGCACTATCATTCTATATAGTTGTCCTATTTCTATCCTTCCTTCTTAACATTATATATATATATACGGGTGATGCACAATATTTAAATCATAGACTAGGAAAAAATATAGAAAGAAAAGTATTTTATGTTTTTTATTAATTTTTTCAAATTAAGACAATATAAATAATAATTTTTAAAAAAAAGTAACTAAAATAGAATGAGTTATACTTGTTAAATTATAACGAGTAAATTGTCATTTATATTTACTTGACTTAGTTTCTTTTATCTTCTATAATAGAATACAGGTCATGTAATGTTGATATTTTGATGTGTGAGAATAATATAATTTTTATTGACAAAAAAGAAAAAACATCAAAAATTTTTTTTTTTTATTCTCTAATAAATGTTTGCATATGCGTCAAGAGTTACACTTTGTGTGTTATTCTCTAATAAAAAGAGAAACCAGAGCAAATAGAGATTTTTCATTTTATCAAAAATACCCAAATGATTACTCTATTAACTATAATAAGAATATAATAACAAAAACTTCTTTATATTATCATGCAATTGAATATAAATAGTGAAAAGAATATAATCATTTTTTTTTATTTTGAATTTTTATTAAAGATTAAAATAAAAGAGAGAATAATGCCACGAAAAAATGCCATGCGTGATAATGTATCTGCTGTTCGTTCTCGATTACCTCATTTATCTAATCTTTCACGTGAAAAAATTGAACTTGCATTACTTTATTATGAATCAAATGTGGATGAAACAGTCGAAGCATTTAAAAGAAGTATGAATTTTTTTTTTGTTGTTGTTATCAATATTTTTATAATTGAATATAAAATTTTCTTTTTTATTTACTTAGATGGAGCAATTGAAGCTCTTAGTGGTTGGACTGAAATGAATAATGGACGCGGAACTGTAAGATTCTTTTTTTTTTATTTTGATAAAAATCAAAACAAAGTATGAAATTATTTTTAGGGTTCAACTAAACGTACAAATAATAAATCTGCTAATCGTGATAATAAATCATCACCACAAATACCTCCATCAAATGGCATTTTACGACCATCACAGCGTGTTTCAAATATATTTCAAACATTTGCTGAAGGCGGCATACCAACAAGTACTACTAATGGTATATAAATGATTTTAATATAATAAAAAACAATCGACATTTATACAGAAAGTGTTTCATGAAAAAAGATATGATAACATTATAATTAGTATATAATTATGTCATCAAATGATGAGATATTTTTTTAATACTATGATATACCATCTATAATGTTATAATGTATTTATAGTGAATCACTTGCTATAAAAATATCAAAAATAAAACTTTTCTTTTATGAAATTTTATTTTTGTTTTAGAAAATACAATAATGTCTAGTACAACAAATGGTTCATTATTCCTTGAACAATCGTATCCATCAACTAATCTTTCATTTCATCCATGTACTAGTGAAGGTAAAATATTTTTTTATATAAATTAATAGTTTTAGTTTTATTTTTATGTTTTTAGATTTAACAACAAATCAATCTCAATCATTATTAAATGGTAATGAATCAATTCAAAATGAATTTTATGATACATCTAATGCAACAACAAATAGTTCAATAACAACAGATGAAATAAATTTATTAACTAATCATATTAATCAAGATAATGATATTACAAATGAAATAAATGAAAAATCAAAACATCGAAAAAGTACAAGTAGTCGTAATGGTTCAATATCATCAACGACATTAAATCATGAACAAATTCAACAAACAGTATCCATTGATAATGAACAACCAAATACTAATTCACCCTCATTAATAACTACTACAACAGTAACAAAACCTTCTTTATCTTCTTCTTCAAATACATCAACATTTAGTAATAACAGAAAAAGTAAGAAAATAATCGATTTGCTTCTTCTTTTTTTTTTGTTTCATAATAATAAAAGAATCAAATTTTCTTTTTTTTTTTCTAGTCCTTACAAAATCTACTAAAGATCTTCAACGTCAAACATCAACATTAACTAATGTAGAATTAACATTTGAAAATGAAATAAAATCTTCCATAAAACGCATAGATGATGTATTCAAACAAATCTATGATATAATTAAGCAACGTGAAGTTGAACTTTATTTAGAAATGGATCAAGTTAAAGAACAAGGTTTAAATATAATACATCGTCGACAACAACGTGCAATTGAATTACGTCAACGTATAGATCGTTGTGATCGTCTTGAACCAATAGAAATAGATAATCTTCGTAATGATATTAAACAATTTGTTACTGAGCGTCGGTATGATTTAGGTGAAGAATTAACATCATTACATCGTTTTCAATATGATCAAACATTAGTAGAAGGATTAAAAAATTTTGGAACAGTTTTAAGAATTGATAGAAATTATGATCGAGCACGTACTGCATCAACATCATCGGCATTAATAGAACAAAATGGTACAACACCGACAACAGCAACAACGACAACAACATTGGAAAATATTTTACCGAATAAATTAATAGAAAATGTACAAACACCATTAACAAATGGACATGTATCATCATCAAATGAATTTACTTCATTTAATAATCAACAACCATTACCACAGAGAATTATAAATAAAAAACATATGAATGGTAATATTGCCGGTGATTATTATCAAAATTCTCATACTACATCAAAAACAAATGGTTATCATCAATATAATAATGATGAATCACATAATTATCAAAGTATATAGAAAGAATAAAAAAGAAATCTGTTTTAAAAATTTTTATCTCTTTAGCTGTAAATCGTCGTCGATTGCAACCACGACCACAACAACAACAACAACAACAACACCAACAACAACAGCAACAGCAACAATATTCTCAATATCATAATGGAAATGCTCGTCGAGCACGTCCAACACCATCATCTAATCATAATCATCGTAATGGTTTAAATAACAGTGAAATAACAAATACCTATCGTCATCCTCGTCCGCCTCAAACAATAGTTTCTCCTATAAGCAATTAGAAAAAGAAAACGTGTATTTTTATTTTATCATTAAAATTATGTGTATATTATTGATCTCTATTCTTCAATTTTAGCGTGTTTTAAACATGTTTTTCTTCTTCTTATTGACATATTTATTCTCTTTATATATTTACAATGATTTTGATTACAACAAAACAAAACATAATATACGCATATTTATTCTTTTCTTTTTTATTCTCTGGTCAATATCATATTGTTTGACTTTTTATTTCTATGCAACTAAGTTTTTTTTTTATCTTTAACCATTTTTTTTTCTTTTGTTTTGCGTCTCTTGGAGAATTGATTATGGTGCTGTTATTGCTTTATTATATATATGTATGTGAAACAACGTCCGTTTTTAAGCTCAATTTCGTTGGGAGAAAAAAAAAAATGTTTGTTTTATTTCTTTTTTGATATTTATTATGTTTCATTTTTTGTTTTCACAAGTGTATCTAACAAGAAGAATATGATGAAATGATTTTTTTTTCTATTATCCAAAAAAAAAAACAGAGCAAAATCAAAAGATGTTTATTAATTTTAAGTTTTTCTTTTGTCTTTATTACTTCTGCTTTTTAAGATTTAATTTTGGTAATGGAGTAATGAATTGACTAAAAATATTCATTTGATTTTATTTATTTTTTGAATGAATTGAATTTATTTAAATTAACTTACAGATAACTAACAGAACCTTTTTTTTCAATTTTCTTCAAATAATTCCAAAGAATAAAATGAAGAGTTTTATCAAGAGTAATACCAGCGTCCTATTAGAAATAAATTCAAATTTGATGAGTACGGTCACACTATTAAGTCCAAACTATATGCATCATGTACGGAGACCTATAGAGCATGATATTTCTGTGATCTGCCCTGCGAAAAATCTTGTAACCTAAATTATCTTGTCCTGCATTCTTATAACCTGCAGATCTCTAATTATATAGGTTCTAATGAGTGGTAAATACCTGAAAATAATTTTAGTCACTATCTTTTTACTGTTAAAATACTAATAGTACTCTTTTTAGAGTATCCATAGCACATAAAGATCTACACGATCTTTATAGTTTCGAGTCAAAAGTAATTAAAAATTTAATGATTTTTCCTTGTTAGTATTGTCTTTAGTTTGTATAAACACAATACAATAAAAGTTAATCTCGATTCTTGCATGATGAAATTTTATTCGTACTAATATCCAATATTATCAATAGAATTCTGTGAATCACTATATTCAAACTCTCCCACTTATCATGTACATGAATAATTTAATAGCATTCATAGTATAAACTATTCTCTCTTTCAATAAAAGATAGTCTTTTTAATTCTAACAATCAGTCTATCTTAAACATCATCGAAATTTGTCTTAGACACTATTTCTGTTTAAATAAATAAATTTTAAAAGATATACTTTAACAGCACTTGGAAAATCAATAACATAGATTGAATATGTTAAATATCCATGTTCTTCTTGATCCCATTTTTTAAGTGCTTTAGCAAAATCATATCCACCTTCTTTAGCCATTCGAGCAAGAATTTTAAATGGATCTCGTTGAAATATTGCATGTAATGATTTCGTATCAAGATATCGTAAATCAATATCATCCATAATAGTAAAACCAGATACTTTTAATAAAATCTAAGAAAATAAATCTTTCGTTTTTTTTTTGAAATTTATATTACCTAATGGATATGATCGTCCTAATCTTCCTCTTATTCCACCATGTATAACTTCAAGTGGTCTTATATATTGATTAATTTGTGTATATAAATCAAGAAAATCATCATTAATAAGAACATTCTTAAAATAAATTTTTGTTTTTTCTTTTTACTAAAAGAAAAAGAAAATTTTACTTCAATATTAAGATATTCAACTTGACTTTTAATATGATCAATTGCTTTTAAAAGAACAAGAGAACCAAATGTACCAATATTATTATTACCAAACTTTAATTATATATAATAAGTCTTTCTTTTTTCTTTTGGTATTGTCAATCAATAATTAACATATTCTTACCCAAAGTTTTTTTAATCGACGATTTATTTCAAGTTTTGATGCAAATATATCTGCTCCATCTTTTTCAATACGATTATTTGACACATCAAGTTCAATTAATGTTTCATTATTTGATAACATATTTGCAATAAGTATTGCACCTTGATTACCCAATCCATTCATCATCAAATCAAGTCTTTCAAGTGATTGATTATTCTTTGATTGATATATATATAGAACAGAATATACATATATATATATATATATATTAAATTTCATTACTTTTAAACTATTACATATAGGACGTATATCATTATCACGAATCATATTCCAACTTAAATCAAGAATTCTTAATTCAGGTGCGTCTTCTAATTTAAAGAAAAAAAAAATCTAATAAAATTATTTTAATAAACTTTTTAAAATATTAACTTAATATTAATCCGAGATTTTTACATGTTATTGTACTAAGTTGATTTCTACTAAGATATAATTCTTCAAGCATATCACCTCCCTTAAATAATCAAAATAATTTTAATAGAAAAAAAAAAAAAGATTTTTCTTAATTACTTGAAGAATTTTCTTAAGAATTATTCCATCTGAATCAATAAGTTCGCATGCTAAATAGAAAATAAAATTGTTTTTTTCTCAAATAAAATTTTTCATTACATGATAAATTTAATTTTTTAATAATTGAGATTTTTGTTTCCTCATTTATAAATAATGAAGATAAAATATCAATTCCTTCTGTTTTTATAGGATTTTTTGACATATCCTTCAAAAAAAAATACAGAAAAGAATTAGTTTTCTTCAATTTAAACGTTTTTTTTAATCTGACAAGTTCTTCAATTGTATAACTATCTTTTAATGTTTCTTGAAGATAAACACAACCTTGTGCAGTAATATTATTATTAGATAAACGAATACATTTCATTTTTGTATGAATCTATATATATATATTGATATAGACAATAGAAAATTAAATAAATAAATTCTATATATCTACTCGTAATGCAAGACAAATAGCTTTTAGATCAAGATCATTTATTGACATTTCAGATAGATCAAGTATATTAGAATTTAATCCTTCAATAACAGTATTCAATGGATGAATATGATATTGTTTACATGTTTGAAGATATACTTGAATAGGATCTTGTTTATTTATAAATATATCTGAAAAAGAAATTGAAAAATTTAAGTTTCTTTTTTTTTGCTTATAGTTACCTATATCATTTAATTCTGAATTATAATCTGTATCATTAAAATCAATTTCATTAAGAATACGTTTATATTTAATATTTTTCTTTTCAGAATTAATATCAAAATTTATTTGATATTGTTCATGAAATAAATCAGGTAGAGAACGTGGTCGAAATTTATAAGTAAATATATTAGATAGATTACAAGTAAGTAATTGTGTATGAATATCATTATTTGATAATAAAGCATGAGCTGGAACAAATGTATAAAGAAGAGGATGAACAAGATCACCTGTGTATTCTCTATTATATACATATTTGATTGAATATTATGCAAAGATTGAATGTAAATCAACCTGCGTTGTGTTTTATCACGTTCATTTCGTGCTTTAAGAACTTGTCGATAGCCTTCATTGCATAACATTTCTTTTTCTAAGAAAGATAAAGAAGAAACAAAGAAAAAAAAGAAAGCGCAGAAAAATAGTTATGTTACTTAGAGAATTTAAATTTGAAGAAGAATCAAATACATTTGATATCGTCTTTTTATTTTTTATTTTTTGCTCTATAATTTACTAGAATAATACCATTTAAGAAAGGTATAATCATCAATGCGTGTTAGTTTATGTAGTATTATGAATGAAAATTTTTCTAGAATATATTTTTATTTTGTAATTGGCATTGTGTGCTAAATCGAGCACAACGAGACGTTTATATATGAAAAATATGATTGAGTTTCTAAATGATTATCATCATTTTTCTCTGATTTAGGTTATAATAAGTGATAAAATCTAACAAATTTGATAAAGATTTTTGAATGTTTTCAATTATTTGTAAGATTTTTTAAATTTATTTCTAGATCTATATGATTTCATACAAACAAATCAATTTCCAGATGCGAAAAATTATCATAAATAATGAATATGTCACTAATGAGAAAATACATCTGTTATTTTCTATCGTCTATAGCCATAATCCATCAATTAATTTAACGAACCATTCTTGCCCCATATAATAAGTATCGTTTATCATCGTCATACGAAATCATTTTAAATGTCATTGTAATAGCAATTGTTCTCAACTATTCTATAACATTTACAACCAATTTCTATTCGATTATTTACATATATAAGTATATATTATATTTCATTAAATATTTCTTGAGAATATGTTTTCATTATTTTTCTATGAAATATGAAGCATATCTTTTCTACTTCTCAAATTGTAACAAAAAGAAAAATATCTCTTATGCATTTATAATGAAGTTGAAAAAAAATGCAAAGATATTTAACATAATAGATATGTCGAGAAGATTCTTCTATGATTCAATAATCTACATTAAAAATCTCTGACATTAATTCTTACATCTTTTTCATTGATTAATATATTTTCTATATGTAGATGTCACTAGATTCCAAGTTGACTTATTTACCATCCATCAAAATCCATTTTTTGCCCTTGACACTATTGCCAATCAATAAGTAGTAAATGTGTGTATGCAATACAATATTCACTCACATTCTCATCATACAGTATAACCGCAGGAAGAACCTGACGACGCATGAAAGCAGCAAAAGAAATGAATGATTTCGATGAACGAACGAACGCGACGACGCGACCTCGCAGAAGGTTAATACATGCATTCATATGCATATGTAACGTGATGCTTTTTTTTCTATACATCGACAGGAAACGAAAGTGTTGTGCGTCCACAATGATCTGTCCCGACGTCGCGACACTTGATAAATCATATAACTATTTATAATTTTATTTTATTTTAGATAATTCTTCCTTTTTTTTTCTCTGTTTTTAATTTCAGCCATGTTACATGATGTGTGTCATAGTCAAACACCTACTCGTACACGTAATCCACTTTTTCGACATCGATTACATGTAAGTATTCAGTTCATATAAAAACAACCAAAGAAAAAAAGAAAATTTTTTTTTGTCATTTTTACTCTAGTTTATTTAACTAATTAAATATATTTATTTTTTGCTAAAGAATAAAAAAAGAAAAAGAGAAGTAGATATTTTTTTTTCTTTGCCGTGTACATTTGTGCATGATTTGATAATTTATTTTTTTTTTTATTAAATATATATAATATTTTGAATTTCTTATTTTAGAATTCTCCGAGTCCAGCATCATCAGTTCTCTCATTGACACCATCGTTAACAACAGGCATGATTCAGTCGGCAGCACCCGGTGAATTTTCCCATCGTTGTGCTACAGTACCTTTTGATTCAATTTATAGTATAACTGAAGATCTTTGTCGGTAAGAAATAAACAAACAAATATTCATTTTTATTTTATATTAATAAAATAAATAATTTTTTTTTCCTAGTGGTCGTTTTTCATCAGTTAAAAAATGTGTAAAAAAAGATTCATCTGATCAAATATATGCAGCTAAAATAATAAAAAAACGTAATATACAACATGCACTTAATGAATTACGTATACTTCAATTATCACATAAACATCCAAATTTTGTTACACTTTATCAAGTATTTGATTTACCAACTGAAGCTATTTTTATTCTTGAATATGCTAAACAAGGAGATTTACAATTAGCACTTGAATTAGAAGGTTGTTTAGAAGAAATTCAAGCTATACATGTTACTAAACAAGTTTTAGAAGCTGTTGCTTTTCTTCATGATAATAAAATAGTTCATCTTGATATTAAAGTAATTAAAGACGAAAAAAAAAATTTTTTAATCTATATGAAATATTTTATATAGCCACAAAATATTCTTCTTATGGAAAAATGGCCAAGTACACAAATAAAATTATGTGATTTTGGTCTTTCGCGTGTATTAACGAATCAACGTTTATTAGAAATGTCGGGTACAACAGATTTTCTAGGTAAAAATATTTTGATTTTCTTTTATTTTTCTTATAATTAATATTATTATTTTTAAGCACCTGAAGTTGTTAATTATGAACCATTAACATGTGCTACTGATATGTGGAATATTGGTGTATTAATTTATGTACTTGTTACTGGTCATACACCATTTGGTGGTTCTACAAAATTAGATACACAAAATAATATAACACATTGTATACTTGATTTTCCATCGGATTTATTTGGAAAAATTTCAAAAAAATGTATTGATCTTATTAAAAAATTAATTGTACGAATAGCAAAGTAAATAATTAAAGATTTTATATTTTATTTATTTTTTTTATTTAAAAAAAAAATTAAAATAGAGGTCGAGCAACAGTTCATGAATCACTTAAACATTCATGGATATGTTTTAATGAAGATATAACATTAACAAATGAACAAATAATTGATTCATTTGATGATGAAGAAGAAGGAGATGTTATAGACGAAGAAATTGATGAATTAACACATGAAGTTAATGCTCAAAGTTTCAATTGAAATAATTCTTTTTTTTTTCTTTTCTCCGAACAAAATTTTTCTTTTTGACAGTATTGAATGAACCATCTTTTTTTTCTGTGTGATAAGTTGCAGTGTTGTGCGTGTGTGTGTATTAGATAATCAAAGATCAAAAACTGTACGTTCTTATCTTTTTTTTTTCGTTTGTTTATTCTTGTTCTTTACGCAATTTTTTTTGTCTTCTACTCAAAATTCTCTCTCAGATATCTTTTTTTTTCATAAACATTATGACAAACAGCTAAAAATTAGTAGTGTTTTTTTTTGCTACGATCTTATTGTACTTTATTCATCTCAGGGATTATATTGATTTGAGAAATAAGCAGCTACAAGATCTGTTTCTTTTTTTTCTTTTTCTTTTTTGTTGTGTTATTGTTCTTCTTTTTTTTTGTTTCTTTGTTGTTATTGTCGTTGACTTTGTCAATACGCCAATGAACCTTAACATCATAGGTGTCTATGTACAAGTTAAGTAACAGAGAAAAAAAAAGATTAAGTTAATTTAGATTGAATGATATGATGTTAGAACGAAAAAAACGATTCTTATGTGAAAAGTATTTAGTGAAAAAAATAAATCCTTGAAATTTAAGATAAAATTCTCTTTATCAAAAAAATCGAATAGAATCTTTTTTTTTTCTTAATAAGAATAGCATCAACTCAATGGTATGTACATTAATCTAATTTAGCAAAGTAAATATTCAGTATTCAATTTACTAAGTGTTCTTAAATGATATGCAGTAAGAACATACATATCTCCTTCTGCAAATATTGGCTTATATAGGTACTCATTGAATTCTTTTAAACTGTATTGGCTAGCATATTAAGATTGCTTTATCAGTAAGATGATGCATGCAATACTGTCTTAGCCTTACAATGAGTAATAAAAATTGATCAATTTATTTTGTTATACTAATGCAAATGGTACAAACTAAATGTACATGAATTATATTTTAATATTACTAATTCATAATCGAACTACGGAAGATTGTGCTTGCCCTAAGTGATAAGGAAACAATATTTAAAAAAAACCTAGATTTTGGCAAATAGAAATGCATAACACCAAAAATTTCATGTTCACTCACTTGATCGTACTTTCAAATTAATTCGATTATATCTAAAGTAATAAAGACTCATAGTATCATTCTTACCTCCTTATTGTCTGTATCATCGTTGTAATCATAAGATGTCCTCTAAATCACTTTCCATAACAATGCCATTTTTATTCCAAATTACTCTTATTGGACAGTGCATTGGCAAACTTTATCATTATATTATATTTATTATTGCATTGATGATTAGTAGTATGTTTGCTAAAAATTTAGTATTCCTATTAACTTATTAACAGATAGAGAATCATTACATATGATCACAGTAAATCATTATGCATAAATCAATATCAAAGCTGAATAGGTTGTAAAATGATGTATTTATGAAAGTTGAAGATTAATGATTACTTAAGAAATTTCATGTACATTTTGATTGAAACATGGTTTTGAGTATTTTTAACTAATGATATTCAAAATTATAGTTGAGGACTCTGATGTCTAACTAGTATGCAATAAGGTTTTACCAAGCTGCAAATTTTGCAAGCCAGAAATGTTTCACTATCAAAGTTTGGTATTTTACCTAAAATGCAATGCATTTGATATGGATTTATGTGATGGACATTGATCAGATAGTGGACCTTTGCTGAAATGATTGAATGATGCTTCAAATTATGTCACCTCAACTTGTTGCATCTGTAATATGTGACTGAGGAGTCAGGAGTGAGTCTCCCAAAAGGTTCTCTGCAAGCAGCTAAGAGATTATTTGATTAAATTTGCGAACGAGATGCTTTTTAATAGTTTCAGAATCATAAAACAGTACTCAATTAATTCCCTGAACAACCGATAGAATTTGAAAAAGAATATGATGTTCGATTAGAATCTCACATGCTCTGTAAGCCTGAAAAAAAATACGTATGATCAACTCAGTACGACTTGTCTGTGAAGATAAAAAATGTTTTTTATACTACTTATGCTTTTACATATGAAAACTGAGAATTTATAGTGAAGTGTTTGCGTGTTATTCTTTCTGTCACTATTTGGTATTTTCTGAGCTATGTTGATAAAGGATGACGAGGAGTATGATCTAGGTATCACAGCTGTACATGTCATATGATGATCAAAATAGTTACGTTTTACTGTAAAAGCGATTGATAGTTTCGAAGTGAAACATAATATTTGCACCATCTTCAGTTGGTGAAGTAGAAAAATAGGTAGAACAATTAGACGGCTTACATGATTAAAGGTGATTCAAGATATACATGAACAATAGAACTTCATAGAATTTTTGTCGATTAGTATTTGAACTAATCCAAATCTAACGATCGTATATTGTGTAATCAGAGCTAACAAGATCTTCAGTCGATGACAAAAGTTTAAACAGATTTATTTTTTTCAAATATTTTTTATATTTATTCTCTTATTTTTTCTTTCACATGAACAACCACTAATCTAAGTTAAATGATGATACAGATTATTATGAAAGGAAGGATGAGGGTGAGAGTGTATTCGAACTGCCAATGAGAAATCTAAAGACCTACACAAGATTCAGAAGTTTGAAGTTGATTATTCGGGGCTTAGGGGTATATCAATCTAAGCTAGAAGTGATCTTTCTGGCAATTTCTGTAAAAAACAAGTTTTTTTTGTTTTCTTTTTGATAAGAAACCATTTTTCTCCACTTAGAAAATTGACGGTGAAAATCGAAACTCTTTAGTTGCTTCTGTTCTTGAGTTATTCTAAAAATATGACCATTCATATAATCATGACATACCATAAAAAACAGCCCTTTTATCTTTTTTTAGAAATTTCATAAATATGATATTGGTTGAATATTGATAAAATAGTATAGATAAATAGAGCACCGTTTTTTCTATCATTGCATAAAAAAAGAAAATTTCTTCAAGTGTTTTATAAGGAAATAAGATGATGGTCCCATTACTTTTGGTATGACCTAAGTAAATAAACTTGATAAGATTTCGGTATTTGACAGATTGTTTCAATATATTTATTAATATGATTTATTTCTAATTGTAAATTAACACAAACATATTTACGTGAATATTGTTTTATTGTTAATGATGAATCATTATATTTTATACATCATTCAATTTGTATTGCAATTGGATTCGTTGATTTATTAATTATAGAATGTATTGGTTTAATTTTTAAGTTTTTTTGATGAATGTAAACGTGTATGACCATTTTTATCAATGAAACGCATTGGACAAAGGTTTTGTACAAGACGAAGTTTAAGACAAAGATCTTTTGATATTGTTAAAGAATTTTTTATTATTTGTTTCATCAATATCAAGTGGAGGTATTAATGAATGTAATATATCACCAAATTGTCTATCAGGTATTAAACATTTTAAAATATCAGAAAATAGTTGAAGATTTATTTCATATTTTGGACATTTATATTCTGAACGTGATAAATTTTCAAAATACATAAGTATACATATACATACTTTTATTGTACATAGATCAACAAGATAATCATTACATAAAGAACATTGTAAATGTATATTTAAATCATTTAAAGGAAAATATAAAGATTTCATTGAAATAAATGAATATAGACAAAAAAATTATGAATATATATATAATGGATTTTTTTTGATTGACAAAAGAGAAGAATAAAAAATTATGCATGAATACCAATCGTTCATTGTCAACTAATGTGCGTTAGTTTAATTTTTTTATTGCCGGTAATATCTCATATTCATTGATTGATAATTTTTCTCATTTTTTTTATTGAATTGATGATACTTTATATTCACGGAAAAAAAAGCTTTTATTTATGATTGATACTTTTAATTAATTAACAACAGTATTGAAAAGTTTTTAGATAATTAGTTAGATGACTTTCATGAGAATTTTAATTTTTAGAAAAAAATTTAGTAATTTGAGATCATATGATGTGTTCGAAAAAGCAATTCATTCTTGGATTATCATTCGTTATAAATCCTTTAACCACAGGCAACATATACTTAAGTTTTGATCTGTTATACAGATTATAACATTTATTGTACTGATTTACCGTAAATATAAGAATGCCGTTTCTCTTTTTCTCATGTTGCTCGCATCATAGCGTTACCACAAAATGAATATATGTCGAAGGCCAAAACAGGAAAATTTGTGTTTAGAAAATTATAAGGAGTTCTAGAAGGTTTTTTTACCCATTTCAAAATAGAAGGCACGTGGGCATTTTTTGAATAACTTTTGATACAAGTAAGACAGAGAGCTCGGATTTTCACCAATAGAAAGAGAAGGTGGAGACGCATCGAATTATATTTTTATACGATAATTTCACATCACTCTTTCAAAGACTTGAAGTGACGTTTTTGAAAACGAGCATATTTCGTAAGGTGACTAAAGTGTTTTTCAATAATTTTGTGTGGATTCGAACTGCTAACAGAAGATCTACACACTATACACAAAACGATACGTTTAGATCTTTTTATTCAAAAGTTGGAAGTGTCGTAATAGAAATTCTCATTCAATTTTTATATTACTTTCAACTGAAAAAACCACCTTTTTACATTTTCCTCAAAAAATATGGGCTCGATTTTTCAATACATTTTTAGAAAACTGACTAAGAAAACGTTGCAAAGCCTTTGAGAAAATACCTACATAATAGAACTCGTTATATCTTCATCTTCTCTCTCCAGTAGTGAAAACGGCAGCTCTCTATATTGCTCCTATCACAAGTTATTCGAAAAATACTCACATGCCTTTTATTTTGAAATGGGCAATAGATCTTCATAGGTTGAAATGGAATTGTGTGGAAGTTGTATGTAATTCAAAAGCTTTGTTACCTTATGAAGTTATGAGTACTAATATAATTTCATTATTACAGATAATCCGATATTAGGTTTTATTACATTCATATTTTGATATGGAATTGTCTACAGTATTTAACTAGACTCTAACCACAATTGTGGCATTATTGATTGATCTATCAATTCAGTAGACTACAATGAGAAAAGAAAAGTCTAAAAGAATTCATGCCCTTGGCCTACTGGTGAAGAGTTGTGGTCATTTTACTAAAATATTTATTATGAGCCAAAAATTTCGAAAAAACTCAAAATGAAGAGTTTTGAATCGAAATTTTACCTGTAGATCGATTGTATAATCACTAGATAGTCTTGAAAGTTTCAGCAAAAAACGTGAGGATGTGACTGCTTTAGACATGTACGATATGTTAGTAATGACAATGGCAAATACAGGATAAAACAATGGTGATCGTAGATTTAGTGTCTATTATAATCGAAAAATAAAAAAAATTATAAACTAATTCAATTGTATTTGTTTTGAAATCTTCTAAAGAAACGTTTGAACGAATACAGAACAGCTTTTGTTACCTAGACATTTTAATGATCATAGGAAAGATTTTCCTGAATAAACAGAAATTCAATTAGGATTTGATTTATTGGTATTTTTTCGAAGAAAAATAATAAATATAAAATCAATATAAAGAAAGTAAGAAACGGAACAAAATTATCCACTAAAGGCATGTCATGGTTAGAGCAATAAAAATTCATTTTCCTATAGAATTTTAACAATTTACTCTATAGAAAATCGTATTTAATAGTTCTCAAATGTTATTATCAATCATATTTATTTTGTTCAAATAATTGTATTTTCATATTTGAAAATAAAATAATCAAAAAATTAATATTCTTACCCTATTTTATTTCATTACTAACTATCCTTCCTTGTTCTATAGTGTAACAAATAGAATATAGTGATAAAATTTTTCAATGCAAAATTCAATACACTCTCTAATAAGATTAATTTGAAATGAAAATGACATTGCTATGGATGGTAGTGTAGAAGATATCTTATGATTGCAATAATGATACGGATAACAGGAAGCTTATAAAGATATGTTGAGTCTTTATTACCTTAGACATAATCGAATCGCTTTGAAATTACTATCAAACGAATTTGCATGAAATTTTAACATATCAAGAATAATTCGATTTCTAGTCATAGACGCTTGTCTTTTTTTCAATCCTAATGTATTCTGATATAAAACAATAAAATAGAATCGTCTTAATTAAAAAGGTCTAAATATTTCTAGCATTTTTGAATTGTAAGTATTAGAGCAAAAAAATATCTTAATAAATGCTGAGAAAGATCTAAAATATGATTCTTTTATTTTTTTTCTATGCCACTGATTTAATGCACGAATATTACAACGTTCTTGTTTAAAACAACATAAATCCAGATGTCGCATATTTACATAGAAAAATATCATATGTTTTATCGATTGAAGCATTTTTCTCACTCATAGATGTGAAATAAATAAAATCATTGTTAAAAATTTTATAAAATTTATTGTAAAAATTCTCTATTGATATAATAAATTTAGATTGCTATGATTCGTAGATGACATATTCACGTCGAGAGACAGAACCAGATAGGGATATAGATAGTGAAATAAAGCTTAACTTTACTTAAGAAAGAAAGAGACGAAAATGATTTGTTGTCTTTCTGCTTTTCGTCTATATTGATTTTTGTCTGTTGTTTAGATTACAATACATTTAAAGTAGAAAAAAACCTCATTCAATCAAAAATATTTTTAAAAAAAATAATGGAACAAGGTGATCAAGCATCGTCTACTAATTCATCAAGCAATCTCGATGTTGTATCGATGGTTATTTGGTTATCGACAGGAAATGGAAAATTTTTTGAATTAGTAAGATAAATAATTAATATTGATTAAAATTAATTTTTATCATTATATTAAAGCATGGTTCTCGTGATATAATTAAACAAGTATTACCTAAATCATCGGAGACTGCTTTTCGTTGGGGTTATTATAATTCACCAGCTGATCCTGATCGACAATCATATACACAAGTACTTGAAGCCTTTCTTAAAGCTGGTTTTCGTATTGAAGGTTCATCAGGTGCTGGTACACAAGGCCTTCTTCGTACTCAGTTTATACTTGTCAAACGTAATTCTTCATAAAAGAAAAAAACAATACATCAATTTATTCTATTGTAACCGGTTGTTGTTTTTTCCTCAGGAAAATGTCTTTAGATTTGTTTGTTTTTATTCATTTAACCAACTTGTTTTCTTTTTCTATATTATTCTAGTATCGTAGTCTTTTTTTTTGATTGATGTTATTTTATGGAGGGTATTGTTTGTGTGTTCATGCTTATATATCATCATTTATTTGGTTTCATATTGTTATTTTCTCAGATAAGACTGGTTATAAAAAAACAAAAAAAAAAAGGAAAACTTTTTGGTTATTGTTGTGTTTTGTTTTTAGATATAAATAAATGGCAGCCACGCTATTAAATCAACGTTTCGAACTTCTTTCATTACTTGTTCGAAATGTTCTTACGTCAAATTCAAAAAATTTTCAATTACATGGTGATAAACAAGTTATAATGCAAATTTTACCAACAGCACCTGATCGAGCATTTATAGCAAATGATTGTTATGATTCAAGTCTTGATCTTGGTTCAATAACATATATAGATATTTTACAACGTTTATTAAGATTAGGTTTTCAAATTCAATCATCAACGGGTGGTTCTTATAGTTTACCTAAATCCGAAAAATCAATTATTAAAAGTGATCAACAACAAGTATCGGGACAGGATACATTTGTTCTTCAATATACACTTGTTCGAACGCAAACTGTGGGTTAATATAAAAAGAAAAAGAAATAATCTTTGCTCAAAAAGAATTAGATCTAAACTTATTATTCTTGCATGTTTAATGTTATGTTTTTTACCCTTATTAGCTTTTGTTTTTTCTGGTAATGATAAAACAAAAATAAATATAAACGTATTATTGTTGAACAAAAAAAAACTAATTTCTAATCTCTCTACATAACTAATCAATTGAAAATAAAAATTTTTTTAATTATATTTTTTTTCTATTTGAACTCTTCAAGTAGAATAAACAAAAAAAGAATTTTAATTTACAATATATATATATTAATTATTATTTTTATTTTAGATTATATTTAAAAATAATCAACAAAGAGTATGTTTGTTCGTCGTATAAAAATATTACTATTAAAAACGATGCAAATCATTACTGAGTAAGAATATGTTTTTTTTTTATGTATGTGAATATATGTGTCTGTCATATTAATATTCTAAAATAAGAACCTTGGCAGGACTAGTTGTGCTGACGCCTATTTTTTTCGTTTTTTTTTCTCAGTTCGTAAGGACAGCAAAGAACGCATGCGAAATGTTTGATTAACAGAAAAAAAAAATAAGAAAGAAAAAAAAATAACTTCAACACATTTTTCTTTCCTTTCACACACACAGTATATATTACCTTACACTAGTTTATTTCGTTTTATAGATATCTTCGTTTTTTATTCTTTTTATAAATGAAAAGCAAGAAAAAAAAGAAAACTGTGAACAGTTCATGTATTACAAATGTAACGTAATGTACTCTATTTCTATCTTTTACCTTGAAATAATTCTTTATATACATGAAATCTTTCAAGTCAATATAAAAAAAAATTTATTCCTAATCATAAAATAATATATATTTATATACTATATAACCTATTTTTATGATTATAATCGGTTTCTTTTTTTTTCGTTTTTTTTTTAGTTATTATATGATGCGTATTCAATTCAATAATAATAATAATAACATGTAATATATTAATTAAATAATAACAAAAATGGAGCATTCAGAACTTATTCAAGAAATGGTGCTGTTAGAAAAACTAACAGCACAAGAACGATTAAAACAAGCTAAACGACGACGACAACAACAACTTGCAAATTGGACACGACGTGAAGCAACATCATGTAATAGTACAACAATATCATCAGGATTAACAAATGGTGCTATTACATCAATATCAAATAATACAATAACTAAATCAAATCGATTAAAAAATTTTACTGTTCAATTTCCAGAAAATATCGTTTTATTAGACGGTAAATTTTATTTCTTTTATTCTTAAATAAACAATTATTTTTAACTAAATAAATATTTAGACAAAAAAAAATTTGTTAAATTCTGTTTTTTTTTTTCAATCTTTAAAAAATAATAATAATAAAATAATACATAACGTCAAGTGTGTTTTTTTTATTAAATATTTATTTTTAAATTCTAGTTACTGCACGTCAAGATATTGATGAAATTCGTAATCTTCTTCAATCAGGAAAATATAATCCAAATACAGCTAATGAAGATGGTCTTACACCAATTCACCAATGTTCAATTGATAATAGTGATCAAGTTTTACAATTATTAATTGAATATGGTGGAGATGTTAATGCAAAAGATCGAGATTTATGGACTCCTTTACATGCTGCAGGTATTTAAGAAAACATATTATTTTTCTTGTTAATTAAAATACATAAATGCTAAGAATAATATTATTTATTTTTAATACACTACAATTTTATTCGAGTTTAATAGATATTAAAAGTTATTTTTAAATCTTGTTTTCTTTGAGAAAGTAAATAGTAATTTACAAATGATTAATAGAGAAAAATTTTGAATATAATTATTATCATCTCATAATAAATTTAATCTGTTCGGATGTGATATAAAAAATAAAACCATAAAAATTTATATATTTAAGAGATAAATTTTGAGATTATTTACTAAGAAAATGAGAATTAATTTTAATAGTTTAATAAAGATTGTTTTATTATCTTAGTTGTTCTATAAAAATTTAAAGATTTATATACGAAATATGAATAAGATAATTTATTTAATATATACAAATAAATGAGTTCATTATTTGAAATATTAGTAAAATTTAATTTTTCTCTATTAGCTACTTGTGGTCATTTACAAATATGTAAAATTCTTATTGAAAATGGTGCTGAATTACTTGCTTTAAATGCTGATGGTAATATGCCTTATGATATATGTGATGATGACCATACACTTGATTATATTGAAAGTCAAATGGATCGTATTGGAATAACACAAGAAATGATTGATAATACACGCTCACATGTTGAAAATCAAATGTTACATGATTTAAAAATTTTAGTGAAAAAATCTGAGACATCATCACGTTCAATAGATGATATATTATCGTATAGAAATGATGAAGGTGCAACACCACTTCATATAGCTAGTGCAAATGGTTATCAAAGTGTAGTTGAATATTTACTTCAACAACATGTATCAATTAATCTTCAAGATACAGACGGTTGGACTCCAATTCATGCTGCAGCATTTTGGTGTCAGCAACCAATACTTAGTAAGAGAATTTATATAATAATATACAAAAAAAAATAAGAATAATGATTTTATTTTTTTTCTAGATCAATTAATTGAAGCAGGAGCAGATGTATATGAGAAAATTCCAGATGGCCGTTCAGCTCTTGATCTATGTGATGATCCTGATATACGTAAATATATGATCGATTTTCGAGAACAGTGTATACGTAATCAAGAAAAAGCAGCAGCAGCCGCCGCTGCTGCTGCTGCCGCTGCAGCTGCTCAAGTTGCTCAAGCACAACAAAAATCAAATACAATTAATTTAGTAAATAGTCGTTTTCCAGTTGGTATCAATACTTTACCAAATGGTACAATACCTCGAGCAAATACATTATATGAATCCCGTTCTAGTATATCATCTCCATATGGTAGTGGTTCATCATTGAATCGGACAAGTTCAATTCGTCGTGCATCATTACGTGATCGTGAAAAAGTTAAAAAATTAAATGAAAATTTTCTTGATGTATTACAAGCTAAAGATAAAATTCAAGAAGATATTGATGAAAGTACAACGAATATTACATTTATGAATGGAGCAATACCATCATCAAAAATAACAAATAAAGAAGAACGTCCAATTAGTGCAACAATACTAACTGATTCAACAGTAAAAGAACCGATAACAACAACATCAACAAATCAAATAAAACCATCAATAGATATATCTTCTGTAGAAATACCATTACCACCTTTAAAAGTTCCACCACCATTACCACCTCCACCATCTCAAACAATTGCTGATACATTGAGTGATGTTAAACGACGACGTGAAGAACGACGTCGTGGAACTGGTGGTTTATCATCAATAATTATTCCTTCATCTTCACCTCCTACAATAACATCACCATCTCTTCCAATAATTGATATGAATCATGATATTAATACTAAAATATCAAATGGTAATCATCTATCAACAATAAATGATCCAATGAAAGATTATTCCACTGAAAAATATATTGAAATTCATGGTCATGTAAAAGATGATGATCATGAAAAACGAATTTGTTGTATAATTTTGTGATTTATGATATTATCAATATTTATCCGTCCATATATTAATAAGAAAACGAAAAAAAAATCCATTAAGCTTCCATTTTAAATAATAATCTAAACCTGTGTTTATTTGTTTTTGGAGATGAAAAAAAAAAGAAATGTAAATCTCACTTTTTTTTTTCATTTTTGCAATATTGGTGCTCTCTAATGATACTTTATGTTTTTTTTGCTCTATTATACTTTTTTTTTGTTTACTTTTTTTTCTTATATATATAATAAACATATATATACTGTTTTTAACGATCCTATTCTTGATTGTTATGTAAGTTGATATATATATATATATATAAACAACTATTACAAGATTTTCAATAATAACAAGAAAGAAAAAAAAGAATTTTATTTACAAAAGAAAATGTACTTATTGTCCGTGATTAAAAAATATTCAAAAAATTATTTTGAATATAATATAGCTTTAAATTCTTCATAAGATACTTTTCCATCATTATCAAGACAATCAGCTTCTTCTATCATTTCTTTAACATCTTCCTAAACAAAAAAAAAACATGAAAATATATCTAGAAAAAAATTATGTTTCTTTTTATACTTCAGTTATATTTTCACCAAGCCTTGAAAGCATATCATACAGTTCATCTTTATCAATAAAACCATCTTTATTTTTATCAAAAACCTATTAAATAAAAATAAATTTTTCTTTATTTATTCTTTTATTAAAATACATTTACTTTAAAAACTTGATATAATTCTGTATCACTTTCGCCAGTTGATCGACGACGACGCATCATAGTTAAAAATTCATCAAAATCAACACTTCCATTACCTACAACAAACAAAACAAAAAAGTAAATAATAATTATTTAAATTTTATTTACCATTAGTATCAACTTTTGATATCACAGTTGAAATATCTTCTTCACTTGGTGAATAACCAAGTGAATTCATTAATGAATGAATTTCATAACTTGATATATTTCCATCTCCATCTTTGTCCAATAATGAAAATGATTCTTCAAATACTAAAACAAAAAATAAATCAAATTTTTTTATTTCAAAAAAATCAATCATTTATTTTTACCAGCAATCTGTTCTTCAGAAAATCCATGTACTTCACTTAATTCTTTTCGACTTTTACCTGTTGTTGTCTAAAGAAATAAACTTTTTTAAAAAAAAGCTTTTTTTTCTAATTTTTCTTATTTTTTGTTTTTGATAAACTTTATATAGAAAAGAGAACCTACAATGACTACATAAGTTTTTCTTGTAGTTATCGTACGTTTAATTGATGTACGATTATAAGATATGGTACGTTCGAAATGACGAGTTGTTGACGATGTTATCGGTGTACGATGTTTTTCTATTACTCGTTTGAGACCACTTGAAGACGACATTGTTGTCATATACATGTGCCTACGTTTACAAACTGAGAATATGAGCGTGGGTGGATGAATGAATCAAGATGGTAATATTAAGATCAGATTCTATCATTTATTTGCTAGTATAATATATAATATCTTTATTTTTTTTTATTTTATTTGTCTTGTATGCTAAGAATACTAAGAAAGTAATATTACTAATACTATTATTTTATTTTAAATAATTTTGTTACTTGAGATGTAGAATTTTTCGGGTTGTAAGAAAAAACAAGCTAACACATGATGATCAATCGTCAATTATGAAAGATATGAAAGAAATTTCTTTTCTATTTCTTCGTCGTTGTTGTATATATCAAAATGAAGCTTATGAATGCACTTGGTTGATACGATAACATAGAATCATAAGAAAATAACCCGAGTAAAAACAACAAGAAAAATAACAACAACAGCAACAACAAATCTTCTCTTCAAAAAAAAAAAAAGGAAATTAGATCTTCTTGATGATCAAATCAAAATTCCTTTTTATATCACAAAGATAAACATTAACTAGTTCACATGAAGATTTTTGTGTAGTCAAATATATATATATATATATATTGAGGTATGTTGATCAATCATTGAGTGTGATAATTAATAGATTAATGTAGAAAATTGATTATGTATTTGGTAGAATATATATATGAAAGGAAAACGACAAAAGTCAAAGAGGTCATTATGTTCGTGAAGATAAATATGCATAGACACAACAACAAGCCTTCATAAATTCTCATTTGTCACTTCGTCATTTATCTCATATCTGATAGAGTATATAATATCATAACTTTTGGTTTTTTTCTTCGTCGCCTATTCGTATTTATATTATTATTATAAGAAGAGTTATATTACATTTGAATTGAGATTTATCATGAAAAAACCGAATAAGATAGCAATGGAAATAAATAATTAAAAGATAAAAACTTACAATCATCCAATCGTCTAAAATTTGAAGATTTGGTATTAATTGATAAGGATCGTGAATAGTTGGTCGACGATGTTGATTATCAAATGTGAGAGATTGGGAATGTAGAAGTGGTCGATGTTCCGAAACATATGAATTAGATGATGAAGAATATATTGTTCTTGTTGCTATTGATATTCGTCCATTTTGATGATTAGATAGATTAGAACAGGATGAAGATGACGAAGATGATGAGCTTAATGTAAATGTTGCTGTACGTGATGTTCTCATGAGATGAATTTCTTCGGCAATGGCAAGATCAAGTCCTTCCATTGTCGGATATGAATCAAATGTGATCATATTATGTAAGTAAAGAATATTATAATAAAAAATGTTCATTGACAAAAATTATTTCATACGATAAGAAATCATCGATAATAAAAGAAAAAAAAATGGAAATCTAATATCAGTATTTGATCAATAAAATAATATTTATCAAAATTTAACATTAGTTTTTTAATAAATTTATGTTTTGTTTTGTTCGATATTAAAGATATAGTAATGAAATAATAAATAGTTGTAATAGTTATACAATAGAGAAAAAATAAGATAAAGAATAAGTGTTATATATAAATATTGTGAATGTAATATATATTCTTTCTTTATTTTTGCTGAGTATTTCCAAAGAAATCGATTTCTATTGGTGCTTCAGCTATTTGTTTTCTCGTTTTTTCCTGTCAATATATATCTTTAGTCTCTTGTTAGCATTCTTTCGTTTTGTCTTCCGCTTTCATTATAAAGAATAATAAACAAAAAACAATTATATGATAATGAATGAATGTTTTTTTCGTATTATTATCTTTGATCCAAAACATAAATATTACAAACAACAAAAAATAAAAAGAAGAAACTATATAATCATCCTAAAAACAAAAAGCTCTTATACCATGAATTATACTATAATATTATTATAAGAATGCCTATATAAACATATAAGATTTATCAAGAGAATATATAACATAGCATTATTTTGTTTATATGTGTCAATACATATCAGTTGTTACCTTGATAATATAGCAATATGACAATGTCAATGAATGAAAGGTAATTATAGTTATATATTAAAAGACAATTTAAATATTATAATGTTGTATATATACATATATACTATTGTACTTACAGGTTTCGATTGTGGTGGCTGCATTTATGTATGTATATTGAATGAATATTATTTTATAAATTAAAGTTATGTATGAAATAAAAAGAAAAATGTTAAATCGATCAAGCAGAACTAGATCATTATCGTACATTGAAATGTCAACCTTATTATATTTCATAAGCAGTCAATAATAAATCAGATATGAAATATTCTCAATATTTACTATATATATTTAAATGAAACTTTTTCTTTTATATTTAATCAAAATTTTTAGAAAAAGATTATATATATAAATGTAAAGATAAAATAATTGATGATTATGAAATTGAACGATAGAACTGAAAATAAATAGTCTTAATTACTTTCTTATATAAAATCAATTTTACTATTATCTTGAATCTTTAGTTACCAGTATTAACTAACTATTCGATATCAAATATTCTTAATAAGATTGATAAATATATAAATGAGCATATGGAGACAAATTGATTTGTTTTTGTACTACTAACTATTTATAGTACAAAAACATCTGTCTAATTAAAATATTTATGTTTACTGTACGTATTCATCAAATATTTTATCTGTAATCGAAATATTATTATTTAATATCATAATTTTACTATTTGAAAATTATTTTGACATAATTATTTACTAATTAATGAATATATCTACAAAATATAATCATAAATAAATTTTAAAAAAATATTATTTATATACTTAACAATTATTTTAATTATCATTTGTATTTTATATGAAAGACATTTAAATATTTTTTTAATATAATTACGTTTTAATATTTAATTATAAATGTGTTTGACAAAATAACTTGTCAAATAACTTGTCTATCGTTGTTTGGCTGCGACATCTTCGATCAATAGTTCTGAATAAAAGAATTTTCCGCTCGTCTATTCCTAACCATTCAAGCAAACAAACAAACTAGTTTTTCACCATTCTCGTTCTTCAATGATAGAGAGAGGCAAAAAAGGAATTATTATTTTTTTTTCTATCCAGACATTTACATAAAACAACATTGACTCATCACAATGATTTTATTATGGTATTCATATATAATATTTATGTATTTTCCTTTTGTCAAACTTCAAATAACAGATATAGCTATTAATATAACAAATCAAACCTCAGATATATCTGAATTTGATAATTCTATAAGAAAACCTCGACATGTTACTATATTAGGTGCACTAACAAATAATGAACATATAAAAATACTTAATAATACTAATACATATTCCAATAAAGATATAATTATTTCCTCAGAATCTTTTATGCTTAATTCAAATCCATTAATAACAATGACAAAATTATGTGATACAGGTAATACATCACATGCAAAAGTAGTTATTGTTGGTCATTCTACAGATAATAATGATTTATTGTTAACTGGTATTTCATATATATCTGATTTTTATCATATACCAATTATAACAATAGGTTCAAGAGAAAATACTTTTTCTGATAAAGTAAAAAAATTAATTTGAATAAAAATTTTAAAATAAAAAAAATAAAAAAATTTAATTTTTAGACATTATATAATTTTATTGTACGATTACTACCACCATATTTATATGAAGCTGATGCTTGGTTTAGTATAATTCGAAAATTAAAATATACAAAAGTTGTATTAATTTATAGTCAAGAAGAAGAAAGTCGAATGGTTGCATCAAGATTTCAAATACTAATAGATGATTCAGAAATTCAGGTGAATATTTTCTTTTATATCTAAGATATGTTTGATAAAAAACTTGTTTATAGTAGAATATTTCAATTCAATTGAGGTAGATTCTCTTTACTTTTATTAACAAAAAATTTATGACTATTCTTGATCGTATCAGTACAAAAAAGTGTTTGAGAAAATACCGAAAAAAAAAGTAGTATTCTGAAAATCTAATGAAGAAAGATTATCTGAATACAGTAAGACTAGAACAAATAGTATGCACAAAAATTTCATTATTCAATAAGAAACTTATATTTTTTATTTATCCACAAACAGTGATTTCTTTCTGTATGCAATATATACATACACACATTAAACATTTAGAAAACTACATACTCGAAAGTCAGAGAAAACAAAAAAAAATCTCTTTTTCTTCAAAGCAGAGCACGAAGTCCGTAACTGCATTATCAGTATATCAAGAAATACACTTTTTCAACACAGATATTTTCTTCCAAAACTTGTAGATGTGCACAATCCTCTAACGCTTATCACTTTCTTTCTCTACATGGATCTATAAAGATTTAAAATACCTTGTCCGTATAGTAGATTCCCATCCGTAGGTTCCGAAAATGTTCTAAAATATCTGTCCAAATAGGTAGAACAACAAAAATATAAAAGATCGTTCTGTTGCTTATCAATAGAAAAGGAACAGTAACAGTACAAAACAAGAAAATAGGGTTCTTCGAAGGTCATAATAAGTACCATCACTAAAGTAATACGCTCTAAACATGGTTTTTTTTTCTCTATCATATTGTATGTTACAATTGGTATGGGCTTTATTGATATTTTTATACTAATTTATATCTTTAATGTTTCCAGATTTATATTTTATTATTATTTAATAGATTGAACGAATCGAAGAATATGCTTCAGGCACAAATTTTACATCATTACTATCGAATTTAACAGCTGAAGATCGTTTAATGGCACGTGTTTTTATTATTCATACAAAGTAAGAAATATATTTATATATATATATGTCGTATCAAAGTTACACCGGTGAACGAAGTTAT